>VDFB02257078.1:0-166613 GCA_007258455.2 Sequoia sempervirens | reverse complement strand
CAAAGTGCATCGTATATATCGAAAACTATCATAATAATAATGAAATTGTACATGAGTCTTACAACAACACGAGATTCATTGCTTATTAATTCTAACATACCAAGGTTTACAATTTTCGAATGATCTTTGAATTATGCTAATATTCAATGGTAAGACTAAAAAATTTAATTTATTTTATATAATTCAGTTTGAGTCATATCTAAGAGATGCTTTGGATGAGGTTCAGGAATTTTGGAACCCACCCTTAATTTTAAGACATCTCTAATGTTAGGTGATACTCTTGTATTATCATGCCAAATTTTTTTGATTAAAGATTTAATTTCATTAGTTAATTTCATGTTGGATCTTGGGAGTCTACCACTAAAACTCCAACATTGATTAATTGGATCCTTTTCAATAATTTCTCTTCTTTTATCAACTCTTATCAAAGTTTTAAGATTTACTTTTACACATTTACTAATCTTACTTAACATTCTTTTATTTGAAGTTGCTTTATTAACTAGAGTAGTTGTTATTGCATGACGAGATGCATTCTTATCTTTAGATAGACTTTTCTTACCTATACAATCAATAGCATTAGCAACACTAGATATGACTTGTTCTACTGAATCATCTTTCTTTTTTGGTTTTACGAAAAATGCCTAATTTTTTCATCACTTTTCTCATTTTCAACATTCTCATCAATTGAACCATGAGTTGACATTGAAATCCTAATTTCTTTCTATAAAAAAATATTCTATATATTCTATTTCCATAAGTTCTCATTTGTCTCCAAGATACTTTACCAAGAAGGTTATCTAGCACATCTTTTTCAATTGTAAAAAAAAACATTTTCATATTCATCCATACAAGGGGTTTCACTTTCATTCACACAAGGGGTTTCATTCTCATTTTCATCAATATGAGGGATTCCATTCTCATTTGCATTCTTATAAGATATTTCATCATTTTTTTTGTTTTTGGATTATTTCAACCCTAGCATTATTGATATCATCAATAGTGTATCCAACTTCATCTAAATAACTGAGATCAATATTATCAAGACTTGGGTTTGAAGAAATACTTGGATAAATTGTTTGAATAAGTACATTTTCCATATCATTGGCAGGTGGATTTGAAGACATGCCTGAAGTTGTTTGCATAGGTGCTATTTCCATATCATTCAAAGTTGAAGTTGAAGGCATAGTTGGGTTTGTCTCAATAATTGCATTTTCTTCCATATTCACCATCTCCACATTTGCATCATCTACATTCATCTCATCATTCATGATTTCCTCTTCAACATTCATGGAACTATATGCTTCCAAATTTTTCATTTGACGAATCCTTTCTCTTCTACCCCTTTGTCTTTGTGCCTCCATTTCTTTATTTGCTTTAATTTCTTTAGGTGTCATTAACTTTCTACATTTTTTTTTTGCCTTTGCTTTGATCCCATGGTTACCAAACCCTCTTTGATAACAAAGAAAATGATTCTTAACCTATTTTCAAATTGCCTTTTCCTTCAAATATTTGAAAATAAAACTTAGTATGAAGATCCTTTCTTCTATAAACTTTGAAGTACAAAAACATCATGAATACATCCAAAAATTCTCTTTTTCCAAATCTTCTTGTAAAATGTTCTTGTACTTTATTCCACTTTAGAAAATTCAACCCGCACTTGTCTCTTCCAACAATTTGAATAGAATATGCCCTACACAAGACAAAATTTCAATAAAAATACAAAAAATGGGACTTTCAGACCGTACTGTAGAAAATGAATGTTGTAGAAAAAATGTGTTTTATCAATATTTTTCAAATTGGGAAAAAATGGCTATATAAAAAATGCATATGCATTATGAAATGTGTACGCGTTCTATTTTAGGAATGCGTACACGTTATATAACATGTACGCGTTCCCTTTACCCAATGAGTAAATAGATAACATGTACATGTTATAATTAAATAACGCTTACGTGTTATTAAAAATTTGAATCTCCAACCCACATGTAGCCTTGGTTTTAGGCTTATGAAAGACTTGGCAATCCGATCCTTAGCCTTTGACCTACAACTAAAAAACTAAGGCAAATTGAAGAAGAATGTCCAACTTTGGCAATATGACTGATGGACTTTTTTCTGAATCAATCTATAAAATTAAAACCCATTAGAGTACACAATGTCTAGTTTCTAAATATATAATTTTGATTAAGATTGGATTATTTTTGTTATTTTTTAATTAATTTCTAAGCAAACTAGTCCTTAAACTTGAAATATCAGAATTTTTTTGTTTTTTAATAACTCTTTTTTGGTTAAGTTTCTTGTAAAAAAAATTATATGGCATGAATCTTCAAACAATTCTCTACACAATGAAAAAAAAATTCAAAAAATGTTTAGTTTAGGCCCAATTACGCTGTCCATACACGTTGATTTTTAAAAACAGTAATTAAGGCCAATAAAAATTCAATAAAAAAAAAATTCAAAACAAAATTACAAAAAAAATTCCTCATCAACCTTCATGTTGTTTTTGATTAAGGAAAAAATAGGTTTTGAAGGGGCCCCAAAACCCATTCACAACAAGCAAGAGACAAATTTAGCAAGAAAAGTACCCAAGCAAGAAGTCAAAACAAGACAGGAAGTTGTCGAAAGAGAACATCAATCAACCTTCATGTTGTTAGCTCTCATTTCCCAAAAGGAATTAGAAAAATACTTTTATTTGGGTCAAAAAGTGATGTCCGTACACGTGTATGGTATTGTAAAAAAAAATGACTTTTAAAAAGTGGTTTTTATACATCCATATCAAAATTTAATTTCTATCATCTGGGTATTTGAATAAATTAAATATTTGGAAACTAGATTCAAAATGCTAAATTTCATATTACTGTTTTTTTTAAAGATTCAATGTGTAAGTGCCTCAAATTTTTAGTCCAAGTGTGACAAATTCTAAAAAACAACAAAAACACTTCCACTTTTTGAGCTTTTTGTGGACCCAACTTCTTGCATAAGCCCAAAGCATAAAGGATATAATATTTTTTTTTAGATGTTGTAGTTGCATCTGTCCTGGTAGACATGCTTCCAAAATGTGGAAGCATAGATAAGGCATGTGAATTGTTTGACAAGATGTCTCAAAGAGATGTGGTCTCATGGACTGCAATGATTGCAGGATATGCACAAAATGGATTTGATGAAAAGGCTTTAGAAATTTCCAAGCAAATGCAATAGTTAGGTTTATAGAAAAATTATGCAACCTTTGCTAGCATCCTCCTCGCCCATGCCAAAATGGGAGCTTTGGAATAGTATGTACATCCATCGAAGCATAAAGGATAGAGGAACATTGCCAGATATTATAGTTGTGACTACCCTTGTAGACATGCATACATAAAGTGAAAGTATAAACAAGGCACGCGAATTGTTTGACAAAATACTTGTAAAAGATCTCATCTCATGGAGTACAATGATTGCAGGATATGTACAAAATGGATTTGTTGAAAAGGCTTTAGAAAATTTCAAGAAAATGATATTGGTAGGTGTAAAGAAAAATTCCACAACCTTCGCTAGTATCCTCCCTACCTGTGCCAAAATGGGAGCTTCAGAACAGGGTATGGACATCCATCAAAGCATCATGGAAGAAGGATTTTTTTCAGATATTATAGTTGGAAATGCTCTGGTAGACATGTATGCAAAATGTGGAAGATTGATGAAATTTGAATAGAGGAAACTCAATTGCACATGTTGTGGAAATTGCATTGAGATGTGGCAGCACCAGCGTTTTCAACAGAGCACAACTTGACACGTACTAAATGTTTTGAGATGTATTTGTAAGAAGCCATGAGGAGATGGTCTTCTTAGTATTGAATAATGATTGAAAGGTCAATGGAAAAGTTGTAGACAACTAGAATATTGTTGCTAGAAGCAAGTCAAGTGTTAGTGTCACCTCTCCTCTACCTCAAGATATTGTCGTAATCTTTATGGAAGGATGTTGAAATATGTTAAAATAGTTGGTATAAGCTTTAATATTTGAAGCTTGTGTTAAGTTCCATGCCAAATCGAATCCAATAGAGATCTAAACAAATTTGACCCACCTACTAAGCATGGTTTTAGAGGTAATGCAATTCACAAAATAATCAATCAAAACATCATTTTCTAATCATTTACACATACTATTAGACTTAAGAATGTGTAAAAACACATTTGATGGTAGTGTGAAGAAATTACTTCATAAAATATTTTTGACACAATCTTGTGTGGTTCCTTTAACAGTGATGTTATCCTTATGTACATTCAATCCAATAGTATTAACATCAATAACAAAATTGCAATGGTTAGAAACCATTTAAAAGATAAAATAAATTAGGTTAAAAGAATATACAACAACTACGATGGGGAGCTAAAAAATCTTATTAAACTAATTGTTTGGATTAAACAGTGGGCTGAATTTATACTTGGAATTCTATCTTTTACTGACACAACATGTTTGAGCTAATCTTCAGGAATTTCACAATAATTTCCTCAGTTTATCCTTCAAGTGTTAATCTAGGGGTGTAAGCTTGTGAACAATGTTGCGACAATCTACCTAAGGGCTGAAATTAATGAACTAAGGGGGGATGGATGCATCTAAGAATTGAAAACACACTTTTCAATATGAAATTCAAAAGCGCACTTTGAAAATGAATGAAATTCTTTCTTAAATTGTTTCCTACCTACTTCAACCAATCTATTTATTTTTGATTAAAATTGAATAACACAAACTCAATATATTATGGTATACAAATATTAACAACAACCATTGCAATAAAAGAAAGAATTTAGTTGCCAAAGATGTATTGAAAGAGTGTAGGCGACAGGAAGTTCAATTGCGATAGGAGGTTGGAGTGCGACAGGAAGATGAAATGCGACAGGAGGATGGAATAGAACAGTGGAGAGATAAGAAGAGAATGAAACATGACAAGAAGCTTTACAAAATGAAACACGACATAGTCTGAAATGAGAAACATGGTAATTAACCTGCAACTGAAACACACTCCTTGCTCCTCAGACCACAATTACATTCCACAGAGAATTCATTGCAATTCTTTTAATACCAAATTAATCACACAGGTTGTATTATCAAGGATTTCTAATCTTAAACATAAATTAAATTGATTCACAACACACCTAACAAATACACACTCAACAAAAATGAAATTACATGAGATATAAAAGATTTAAACTAATAAACCATAAAACAATCTCACAAAGCTTCCCGAGTGGGGGCCCTTCCTCTGGTCCATAGGGTGAGCACGGAAGAATGTTTACGCTACTTCAAACCATGATCAATGCATCCAATATTCAACACAATAATATCATCGACTGGAAGTTTTATGGATATTCTATATATTCAATTTAACTCAAAACACACATATATATAGGCGTATATGTTCATCGGTTACTACCAAGTAAACCGATAAAAGAGACATAGTTTGTTATGGTCGATGGCCAACAAACTGGACGATTATAGTTTTTGGGTTGACCACGGGCCACAAACCCAAGATAGTTTAAAACAACTAGTTTAAAACATGAAATAAAAACAAAAGTAGGTAGACTTCTTTCACACGCAACCCTTGCTTCCCATCTTATGCCTTTCAAGATTTGTCATTCACATGGTCGGTTCCTTTTCCAAATTTAGTTCTTGTAGCAAACCATCCAAAATATAGTATTACCTCAACAATTTCAGCATTTCAAAAGTATTCTTTCCTTTTTGAAAACATATCAAATATTCTCTATTTCCCTAACAATTAATGGCAAGAAGGACTTAGGAGAAAGTTAAAATGGGAACAAAATAAGGGAAAAAGGATATAAAAATTGAACACATTTGGCACCCATCACTAGGAACATAAGTGTCTATTAGGGAAAGGATCTAGTTTTGAGCACCTTGACATTATTGGTGCCATCTGATGGTATTATCATGACAATTGGGCAGTTTTTTATATAGAAGCTATACTTAGGCAAGTCCCCTGCTTATAACTCTAAGGTTTTCCACCACACTCATCAATTTGATTCACACCAACATGCTTTTTATTAAAGTAGTTTCTCCCCCCAAAAAAGTTCAGATCGGTTGTTGTGGATTACATCATGTTTTATTGGTGCAACTTATGTGGCATCACATGAGTTGTTTTTTAAATCCAAGGAATTTCATTCAATTATGAGTACTCATGTTCAACACTAACAACCTTAAAGTCACAAACTATTAATATTACATTATTACAAATATTAAATATTGAATTAATAAATGCTATCACAACTATTAGAACATATTCAACTACTAAATCCTAACTAGAACCAAATTCATACAAACCAAAGATAAACATTCTTCACAGAACCCTAGGTTGTCTATTTTTTTCATTTTGATTTGACTTGGTTTCACCATTCCAAAAAAACGAATCCATCAATTGCACAATTTCCCTTTGTGGGCAGGAAGCCATTTTGTTAATTCCAACCTTCAACACCAATATACTTTATGTGTTTAATACATTTAAAAAATATCTAAATTTAGAATAAAATTCCCATATCCATCTCTATTTATATTACCTATCTCTATCTCCATTTCTATTCCCCCTCTCTATCTCTTCCTCTTTCTATCCCCATCTTTTTGATTCAGAGGTCTTTTTTTAATCATATTTGGATCCCTATATGTGGATGCATAGTTGATTTGAAGCTATCACTTCTCAATTGAGAGCTTTGTTGCATAAACAAAATCATTTTCCAAATGATCTACCAATTGACTTCATGTACTACACAAATGTAATAAAAAAATAAACAATTTTTTTCTTAATTGACCTTCCACACCTCTTTGACGTACCCATTGCACACCAAGATGCAATTGCTACTTAAACTAAGATGGTGCTAAAAAGCATTGGTAGAGTTTGCTTTCAAGAGGGACAATCATCATATTTTCCCGGTGATAGTCCTCAGGCCTGCTGTACTGAAAATGTTTTAAGTCACACCAAGCAGAATATAAATAGGTACATGTAGTTATTCTTAAGCATGTAAATGTTGATATAGCTATTGATTTCGATGTTTAATAATGCTTGTGAATAACTGTACGAGATTGATACAATACCTTAACATTCAAATCCAATAACTTGAACCTCGAGGGAAAAGTACCCCGAGTGCATTGTTTTACCTCTACGATCATATTAAATATGTTTTAAAACCATTAAATGCTCGTACGGGCATAATCGGAACTGAATGCTGCAATCAAGTAAAGAAGCCTTCACACTCAAAATCAGGACTTGGCAATGTAATTTAAAGATATGATTCTACATCGAATCTTGTCACCATAATTTAGCTGTACAAAAAATCTCAACCAGTCAGTACCTGCCTATATTTTCTCCACTTCTTCTCTATCCTCAATACCTCGGTTGGCCCCTTCGTTGCGGATCCACTGTCATTCTCCTTCTTACATTTATTTTATACTTGTGTTATGAGGTCGTGGGCTTCGGTATATGTTATTTAACTACTCATATTCTACAGTTTAAACATGTCAAGGAGGGATGATATATTATTTACCTAAGAATTTGATATTATAGTGTATTTAGGTATATGGAGATGCCAAAATATGGCACACATCCCTTCAATTAGTATACTGGGTCATGTGAATAGATTATGTAATTAATTATACTAGGTTATGAGTAGGCTTTCTTTGGGATCACTCTTGCATTAAATAAAGGAGGGGATTATCATTGTAAGGAGATGTGTTGAGTATGATATTGTGATGGGGATCTCTTGGAGATATATCATGGAGTGGCTTCTTCTATAAGGAGTATTATAGGATGTTACCTCTTTATCTCAAGGGTTTATTCTATTTTTGCATATATTGGATATTAGAGCATCTTGGCCTATAAATTTCTCTTGCATGTGGTATGTGATCTATCTTCTATATTGTATCATTTTTATTGTTATATGTGTGCATTTTACCATCTATACTTTCTAGTTGAACATTATATAATTTTTAAGATCTTACTAGGGTTTGTATTCCTATTGATTTCTACTTTATTCCTATATTGCTACTTTTAAGTCTTGTGCTTTATTATGACTTTTATGACCATTATATCCAACATTGAAAAACCTCATTATGGTCTCACTTATTATATATGTATATGACAAATAATTTTTATTTTTTAAATTTGATAATGATTTTTATTGCCTTTTCTTAACTTTCTTAGACACAATACATTATCTATGGCATGAGATACTCAAGACTTGGATCTCCCATTGAGAAAGATTTCTCATTTAAACCTTTATTATGGTTATCCATTTCAACAATGATTTGAATTCTCATGTTGAGAACCATTTGGATGATCCACGAGACTAATCATGAAGCCCACTTGACTAAACAAGATGTTTCACCTACTAGATAGGAACTCATTGCTATATTTACTCAAGCCAAATATCCTCATCAATTAGTAAGTATCTTGTAAGACACTAGAAGGGTTGCCTTCAACATGAATATTTTTCATGATAGTAGCTCCTTATTGACTCTTCTAATGATGCATCAACATAACTCCTCTTCTTCTTATCTGAACACTATCCATGGCTCCCATGACCACTATTATTCCCCATAGTATAACAATTACTTCCATCATTCCTCCTATATTTCCCATTACCTTTGTGCCTCAATATGGTTTATATCCTAATTATAATCCTTCCACCATACCTAATTGTATTGGTTTCATCATCTCTATTGTTCCATTTTAATCCAATCCTTAAACCCACATAGCCACTATTGTCACACCCTTCATTCATGTTTCTTATATGATTCCTCCTTTCCAAATTATGACTTATACCATCCACCCATACTCAAGCATGGCTATGCCTTTACCTCATACCTTAAACCTCATTATACCTACTCCATTGTTGAACAAATACTCCCAACACTACCCTTGTTTATACCTCTTCTCTAAATACATAATTGCAAATATTGGTGAATCTTAAGAAATCAATCACAGTAGAATAATCTTAATTCTTACCATCAACCACATCACACAATATTAATATTCAAGGTGGTTATAGATCCATTCCCTAGTGGTTTTTGTGGCCCTTGGATTTGAGTTGCATAATTGAATTTAGGAGATCTAAGTATCTCAACACAATATTTCACTATAATATTTATTTATTTCACATACAATGATAAGATATTTGCCAAGTTATTTCTATGAACTTTAAGGCACCATGCTATCCAATGGTTTGATTCTCTATCTTTTTCTTAAATGATGCTTTGATGATTTGGCTACAACCTTCTTAAAGCATTTTCATATAAATATGGATTTAGAGATAATTATGAATGAATCAAATAGATGCACCTAATAAAGTATTGAGCCTATAAATGATTTTCATCCATTTACAATCTTTGTGTGGCAAGTTAAAACATCAATTTGATCAAGGCACAAATTATATTTCTTCAAGCTATCCAAGATCTGAATGCCTAGATTTTCTTTCTTACGGTAGTTTGTTAAATTAGCCATAGAATTTCGTAGAAGCACAAGTTGTGATTCAACTATGTTATCATTTGAATCTTTTATAACTATGTTATCATTTGAATATTTTATAAGTGATCCATGACACGTTGATAATTTGTTTCCAGTCTCAGTCCAAAGGATTTTGTATCACCACAACAAAAAAATTGCCAAGCTTAAGTTTTGTTTCTTCCACTTCTTGATGCAAAGAGACTTCATATGCACTAAATCTCCAACTCTCTCCAATGTAAATGTTTTATGCGAGTATTTAGAGTTACAAGTAAATATACAAATTTATTGATTTCTTTAACTGTTAAGAACTCCACAGTGTATTCAACCACATCTTGTAGGTTATGTTGATACCCTTTCTACGTTCATTATTACAAGAGCAACTACACTTGAAACATCTAACAAATATACTTTGGCTTTTTGTATCTGCATGTTGGGTGTATTGCATTCCATGAGATGACATCTCTTTTGAGGCATTCTGTCAAATGTCTATGTTTCCACATTTGTATTTTATTATCAGAACTCAGATATTAAATACAATACATCTGATAATGCTAATTTGCCAACACTGCAGTATCCCTTTGCCATGAAATCAAGAGTGGAAGGTGGTTTTGTGTCTTGGGAATTTATAATTGACATTACTTTTACACAAAATTAATTTGTAATCTTCAAGAAATCCTTTATATATAGTTATACACCTTGCCTATAAGATTTATGAATGTAACATTGATTTTAGTTGTCATGAATTTTGTCTTAGTGATGTTTGGTTTATCCCCATTCATCATTGCAAGTCTATTGATAGATATTTATCAGTTTGATATCCTCTGATATTACAAAAATAGTCTTATTAATTTTTTAAATGATGATCATAAAATGTTATTATGACTTTTTCTCAATTCCTGCAATGAGAAAATTTTGATAGGTGAGCAACTAGTTTATAGTTATTAATTGTTGATTTATATCAATATATGAAATTAAATTATGGTTAAATAAATATATTTAGTTTTCTTGCTAATTGGATTATTTATCCATCATATGCTCTCATATCTTCCAATAGGGATTTTGGTAGTAAAAAAATAGGAAGTGTTCTAAACAAACCTAAATTTATGTAGTGTTCAATATCTATGGTTCATCTAGTTAATGTTTACAATTCAAACCCTTACATTTGAACTACTGCACTATGACTTAACATAGTTTTAATAATGATGCCAGTGACATTGTCCCTACAAATTATTAGAGGGAAATTAAAAAAAACTAAAAAATATTAGTTTGAGTGAATGGAAAATCTTCCTCAAATCAAATTGGCATCTTAGGTAAACATAAAATCAGCACACATTTATAAAACTTAAATTAAACACATTCTCAAATATTTGTAAGTTTCTTTAGTAATATTTTTGTCTCTATTTCACCTAAGTGGATGGCAATCGATGAAGAATTGTCTAGGGAAATTGGACTTTAGAAATGTTGTGTACCCACTCATATAGTTATAGAAAACATAAACATAAATAGAGGTACACATTTCATATAGTTCTTTTGTACTTTAATTTCATGGATACATGGTATTTATTCAATATAAAAAATGAAGGATTTTTCCAGTACTCAAGAACATAGAGCATTGTGAGGTTCTATAACTTATTCTTAAAGATAAAACTCAGAATTTAATTAGTAATAAAAACAAAATATAATAATCATTGATACTCAGAAGAATCTCAAAGGTGGATTTGTCTTCTACTATGCTCATGGTTTGAAACCCATGGAAGGGTACAACGTATTTATAGACTTATAGAAAACCTCAATATATTATTATGGGTATACTTTGAAATCTAAGTCTAATTCTTTGGATAAAGCACTATTATTACTTGTCCTTATAAGTCTATATGGCTTACAAGGTTTCCTATCCTATATTTGGTAGGTTAATGATTTGAAATTATTGTGATATTACAATCATCTCATGTGGATGAGTACAATTGATGGATAAAAGAGCTTAGATTGACTAATGAATTTTTTGTCCTACATTAGACAAGATATTCCAAACAAGATATTGCTAATTCTTGAGTATTCAATTAACACTACTAAAGATTAAGGAAGCCAATTTTTTAAAAATTCATATAAATAATGTATTGCTCATATATTTCCTTGTGAATTAAATTATTATGATTTTTTTATTAGACCAAGTGGGTCTTTACATGTGGTATCCATGTGTTATATTAGACACCAGGGCTAATAGCCTCCTACAACTAATGCATAATATAAAAAAAGTTAAATGATTTATTTTGGAAAATTTATCATCAATGGTGATTGAGTTTTGATAGAGATTGAGAAGGAATTGACGTAGTTAGTGAAGGACACAAGATGAATTTTGGAGAATAACAGGCACCTTTAAGCATTTAATCTTAAGTACATGTATAATCATGGTATAGAAACTTAAATGATGAAAAACCAACACTTTTGAGTAGTAATATCAAAAAAATTTATATTTGGACAAAAATTAAAATAATTATATGTTAATCAATGAAATGAAGTTTGGGAAATATGAAAGGAGGGAAGTATAAGATTAAAATAATAAGAATCTTATAATTACTAAATATGGGTGGTCAAAAGTAAGAACCTTTTATAGAATAATATCTTTGAAAGAAGCCAATAAAGTATTAAGGGGTCAATTATGATGGCTAGAGGAATATTTTAACTTGAAGGAGAAATAGACTCTAGTGAAGATAATAAATTTTCAAGTCTATGAAAGAAATGTATCTAAGGAAAGGAAAGGGAAGAAGACAATATTTATTCTTTGAGAATAGAGTAGGATATTGCGTGCACTGAAAGAATAGAGCTAATTGACCTTAAGAAAATAATGGAGGATTTGGAAAAATATATGGATGCAAACAACTACCATGATGCAAACAGCTACCATGATAAGATGAAGAGAATCCAAACAACCCTTGGAGAAAATATTTTTGTGAGTAAAGGGATTATGAAGGAGGTTGTTATGAGCTTTGTTTCTAGCTAGTCTAGAATAAAAAAAATAGAAGAAGAAGTAAAGGCACTCAAGGAGCGAGGGACAACAATGAGAAGGTGTTGTAAAATCAGGAGAAAATTGTATGGGAGGAGTCTCTTTACTCCTTGCTTGAATATTGGAACCTTATATGTTAATGGTGGTTTTGATTCTTTTGCGTTCTTATTTTTTAGGTTAGTTGTTTTTTAATTTTCTAATGTTGTTGTTTTTAGGGTAATTTGTGCCCTCTTTCTATATTTTATGGTTATGTTTTAATGTTGTTTCTATTACTTATGGTATCAGGTCCCTATCCCTTCTTATTTAATAAAAAATAGGGGTAGACCACACAACAAAAACTTGTGAATTTTTTTGAGTCTAACCATGAAGTAATACTTGAAAACATAAAGAGTGGAGTAGGCCCATATGGTTCATTGGATTGGATTTTTATAATGGCACATGATTTTTATAATTTGTAACTATATTGTCAATTTTTTAAAGTTTTGTGTTTTGAGCATATTTTTATTTTATTTTATTTACTTATAAATACTAATGCTATTAATGTTAGTAGTGCCAAAAATATTCCACCTTCATGTGGTTAGTACAATTATTATATAATTTCATATTCTTGAAGCAAATAGATGCTTTTTTGTCTCCCTCTCCCCCCTCCCTCTTTATCTCCCTCTCTATCCCTTTATATCACTATCTTTACCTCTTTCACCCTCTCTTTATATATATATCCTTGTCTCCCTCTATTTCTCTTTATTCCGCTCTATCTCTCCCTTTATTTGTCTCTCTCCCCCTTCTCTCACTCTCACCCTCTATCTCTATTTTCCCTCTCTCTATCTCTCTCCCTCCCCACCCCTCTCTATCTCTCTCTTCCACTATTTATCCTCTTTTCTCCCTCTTTATCTCAACTAAGGCCTTATTTTAGTTCCAGGGGAGAGGGAGAGAGCGAGATGATGAGAGAAAGATTGTGTGAGAGAAAAAGGCGTCAAGAGTGTTGGTAATGTGTTGTCATTGATGTCAACTCAACATATGTTGTCATTATTGTCAAATAGAGGTCATTGGTGAAGTTGTACGAGATATTTGAGAGAATTCATGTCAAATCAACATGATAAGAGACATTGAAGATAGTTTGGAAGATCATCAGATGTGTCCATGGAAAAATATCAATCTGGCTCATTAATAAGTATATGGTAACACATTCTTCAATATGCTTTATGTTTTGGTCATGGGATGTAGTTACATTAGTTGGTGGCTACATGCTCAATGAGTTAGTTGATTAATATTTGAGTCATATTCATACTTGTTCGATTATGGAAACTTGTCTAAGGCATGAACAATGTACTTCTCCATGTTTGGGTGTTGGTAATTTGGTCTGCATCTTGCCGCATTACAAGATCTGGTTATGAAGTTTTGGAGTTAAGATTGGTAATGTGTAAGGAGTCTATTTCCTAGATTTCAAGTAATATCCTCTTTTGCAGAAAAAGTTATAAGTGTTTGTTCTTTGGATTACTATTCAATAGTATAACGTGTCTTAGTTGACTCACTAGAATGCACCACATTCTTTCAAGGTGATTGGTATGCTTGTGCAAGTTTAGGAATATGTTCAAGATGGTCTAAGGATTTGGTGATATGAGTTTCAGGTGAATTGGTTCTCCACAGTGCTATGTCTTATGTGTTTAAGTGTCATAGATTGTTCGGGTTGGTTTATTTCTACTAGTTTAGTGAGATTATTCACTTGTGCTAGCATTTGGTGATTGATTTCTTTAGGAGATGATTATAGAGAGGTTGCATTGCCTTCAATTTGGTCCATGTGATGTTTTTGGTCTCTCCCCAGTGATGTAAAAGTAAACAATTAATAATTTTGATAGTGGTGTTGATAATTAGGCCAACAATGTGAGTTCATTTTTGGTTGATCCTAGCCATTGAATCCATCTTCAATTTTGACCCTCCATTTACCTCCCCTCAAGTCTATAAATTGAGGCCATTTCTTCTCTCATCAACAACACATGAATACTATCTTTATGCTATCACTTTCAAGAAGGATTTTAGATAGGATTGAAGGAAGGAGAATCAAGTTGAAGAAGGCACAAGGAGAAGTTTTGGAAGAAGATTTTTTGCAACTCCATCAACATCCAGGTTCCCTTTCTTTTTGAAAATTAATTAAATATAGAAATTAGTTAGAATCAAGCTATTACTCTCTTTCCTATCCTTTTTTTGTGAAAATCAAATTTTAAAATAAAGTTAGAATCAATCTATTATTATTGTTCTTACCATTCTTTGTTTTTCCGAACTAAATCTAGAATGAAATCAATTTTCCTATTTTATTTTATTTTCTTCTCTAAATCAATATATTTAAATAAATAAATAAATATATTATCATATATGTTTATTTACAAAGAAATAAATTTTCTTTTAATTTTTTTAATATCATTACAAATATAAATTAATTTTTAATAAAATAAAATTTACAAATAAATAAATTATTAATTTATTATTGTTAAAATAAAATATATCTAAATACATATGCTTTATAATATGGGTTTTTATATTAAAGTTCTTTATAACATTTAATTCTTTTAAGTTAAATTTTGAATATATATATATATAAAAGAATTAATATTCTTTAACTTAGTTAAGTCATAAATAAAATAGTTTATTTTTATTTTGAAATTAAATTGTCCTTTGAAAATAAATAAATTGATAGAATTTTCAAAAGGGGTATCAATTGGATAGATTAAATAATAAATTATTTGGTCTAATTAACAATCAAAGGATGGACGGTGGAGCTCCCTTCGGGAATCCAAACAAACCACTTTGCGGAGGCGGCTGCTGTCTATCATGGTCTCAAGTTGGCACAAAGAAAAGGGTATCAAAAGGTTTGGCTGGAGGGTGACTCCTTGAATGTTATTAACAATTTGAAGAATGTTTCCCCTCCTTCTTGGACAATTGAGGCCATGGTTCAGGACTCTATTAATATCATCAATTATTTTGATAATGTTTACATTTCCCATGTCTTGAGAGAAGGAAATAAGTTGGCAGATTGTTTTGCCAACTATGGTGTTCGTGAGAGTAAGGAATGGGAGTTAAATTACCCAATTCCGTTTGAGGCCTCCACCATTGTTAATAATGAGTGCTAATCGTTTATGTTGAATGAAAGGCTGGTTGTCCTTAGTCATGTGATTGATATTCATGACTAAGGTTGTTCAAGATTTGGTTAGAAGTGGTGGATTTTACAAGGCTTGCGGTTTATTATTGCATCTCTATCCAGAGGCTGATTTCACACGAATTCTAAGAATTTTTTTCCTTTGTTTCGAGAGTCTTTGGTTCAACAAGGCTAGTTTGTTTGGCTCTTTATTTTGTCAAAAGTGCTTTTGGCTAAGTGTTGGGTCTCTATGTGTCAAAGTTTCCGCCATGGGAGAGGATAGAAACATGGCTGAGCCAAGGTCCTGTGAGATTGTGAAGAAGAAGAAAGAGGTTTGGGAAGTCCTTGAGAAGGGTGGCCTTACTTTGTACATGGAAAAGCAACAAGGAAATAATCCCCAAGTTACGGATTTATTTGTTTAAGGTTGGAAGGAGAGGTTTGTAAACCTAAAAGGGAGGGATATCGTGCTAGATGAAGAATTTATTGCCCAGATTACTGGCCTTGCCATGTGGGGAATGAAGGTTTTTAGGGATAAGAAAGAAGCATAGGCAGCGATGAAAATTTTCTTCAAGAAGGATGAAGCAGCTGACTTGAAGATGGCTAAGAGCGGCGGGTATTAGAGGAGCTCGTTGAAAGCCCTTTGGTGTGATGTGGTTGAGGAAATTATGAGGTATGTTACTCTAAAAGGAAGGTATACTACAATCAATTCGTATCATTTTCTGCCGCTCAACCATTTTTGTCACAAAAAATGGGTTTCTTTCCCATATTATTTGCTTATGTCACTGGACTTAGGGATTAAGGAGCATTTAAAAAACCCTAGGAACCCCTTTCTGCATGTCGGGCTGATTCTACTTATTTACGAGCATGTCAAAGCCCTTGATGTTCATAAAACCCCTGCTGCCCCGTAGGATAAAATTGTTAAACCTCGGGAGGGATATGAGACAGATTTGGGGAATGAAAGGGGTGGTAAGAAGACTAAGAGGAGGAAGCTTATTTTGAATGAGGATTTAGAGTCAGACAGGGTTGTTGAGCTGACTATGTTCCAGATTCTTATGGTTCTTTGGAGGAGGGACCCATCTCCCCTGTTGTGGGAAAAAGTGGAAAAAAGAAGTTGGGGCACAAAGCGGGCTACATGACATGTAGTGATGAGGTGGAGGAGATTCTTGTTAGGAGGGGTAAGGAAAAATGTGACCTTTATGGGGAAGCTTCTTCCCCTCCCCCTGTGACTAGAATTGTGCAGGAGGCAGATGATGGTAGCCGAAAACGTAAAGTGCTGAGTGTGGACCCTTTTCTGGAGAAGGGTGTCCCTTTAAACCTAGCTAGTGGTGTTGTTGGAGAGGCTCCTACTAGTGTTGTGGTTGTGTTTATGAAACAAGGTAGGGAAAGGGGCATGGGTGCTACGGAGGTGGGTACTAGTAATGAGGTTTCAGATAGGATGCAAAAAAGGAAGGCCATCATTGAGGAAATTGCTTGCTCCATGTGGATGTTGAAGACCCCCATTCCTACTGGTAAAGGTAAGGATGTTTATGAGAAGAGAGCTCCTCCTTGTACTCCTGATGAGGATGTGGCTATTGGTAAGCATATTGAGAATTTTGATAGTGAGGAGATTGATGTGCTGGGTTCGGTCCGTGATTCTGCCAATGTTTTGTTTAAACTGTTTAAATGGTTTTTTCATGAGATCAATAGGACTAATATCAAAATAAGAGGTGTTGCTAGTAAGGCTGAGGACATTTCTATCCAAATCCAGATTGATCATGTGATGGAGTCTCTTAATTATGTTTCTTATACTGTTGCTGAGGAGACTACTAGTTTGAAAAAGAATTGGGAGAGCAAATTCTCTACTCTTGAGGAAAAAAATGATGATATTAGGAATGCTGTTATGAAAAAGGGTAATGCTTCTACGGGCGTAGACATTTCAATCTCTGCTAAGGTTATTTCACCTATGATGAAAAAGAAAAATAATAATGTTTCTTTGGATGATGTTGTGGCTGGTGGCAAGCTTATGACTATGGCTGGTGAAGGTGAGAAAGTTGTGGGTAAAGGTTCTGTTTTGATTGATGAGGTTAAGACTCGTGGGCTGGGGGTTCGTACCAGGAACAAAATGAAAGCTCAGGTTGGTGCTTCTATTGAGGCATCAAATATTCTGGAGAATGTGCACAAGATGGCCGAGAATGAAATGGAAGTTGTGGAGATCCTGAATAATATGTAGGGCTACTGTCTGGTTTATGTCCTTCTGGCTATTTTTTGGCTTCTTTTTTGTTGTTGTTGGGTTGATTGCTGTGTAATGGTTTCTTCTTTTTATATCAACTGCTCTCGTTTGTAAAGGGTTCCGAGCCCCTTCAAAACCCGTCTTTTACCTTTAATCAAAACAATAAAAGGATGGACTTATTCATTAAATGAATTCAAATTATTAAATAAATTCCTTGAACTTCTTAATTTTAATAATGTTACCCTAATTTAGTAAGACAATAAATTAACTAACATCTATGATTGATGAAGATTTGGTCCAAACCATGGTTCTATGAGACAGTATTTAATTTCCTTTGAAGAAAAGATAGAAATGATTACTAGCTATTGTTGAATATAATTAATGAACTTAGAATATGCCTCTCTTCTTCATAAAATGATGATAAACTATGAGTATGGACCTAGTTATAAAATATTTTAAAATAGAGGAATGACAACATTTATATCTTATGACAACACTATAACTTTATGACAATAATTACAATTCTATGATAACAATTATGACTATTAGACATTAAATTTTAAGCTTAAATTTACGTTTCATTAAATGAGAAGTTCCTTGTTTTACCGAATGGTAAGTAGTAAAATTGAATTCACGCAAACAAAATACCATCTAACTTAAGGCATTAATAATATCCCTTTAATAAAATTGCTTTCTTGTTATGCCACAAACTTAACTCTTAGATTTATTGTTATTCTTCAAATAAACTTTCTCTCCATGCAATAAATTTATTTCCTTGGGATTCAAGGTTTATAACACAACATCATAGTTATCATTTAATAAATTTGCAGTAAACTTAGTCCTTCAACGTCAGTGTTATTCTTTAAATTAATTTTCTCCCTTAATATGCAAGTAGATATAATTCTTTTTAAAACAAGGTTGATTCATTTAATTACAAGGGCATAGTGTATAAATCATTATGTAATCATTATAATATTATTAAGAATAAACTTATGTAAATTAATGCAAACCTACTTTAGATAGATCATCAATCTTGAGGCATTAGTAGTATAACTTATACAATTAAAATCAAGGCTCTTATTAGATTAAGACATTGTATTGGTTTATCTATCTTAAGACATTAGTGAAATAACTTATGCAATTAAAACCAAGTCTTCTTTAGTTGGATTATTTATTCATGCAATTCAATCAAAATTAATAAACCTTTTGTCTTGAAAAAATAAATTATGCCACAAAGTCTCCTTGAGTTGGAATTATTTATGCTTTCTGAGATGGATATTTATCTTGAAAATATTAGTGTTATGCAATTTAAATCAAAACTACTTTAATTAGATTACTCTATGACATAGATTATATAAATAGATTCAAGTTTCTTTTCTAGGAAATACTAACATTGCAATACAATTAGATTCATACCATCTCCGAATTACATCACCCATCTTGAAGAATTTAACATTATGTATAAGTGTTTTTATTTCACAAATGGATTTGACTATTTTCATGATTCAATTCATTGTTACAAAAAGTTTTACTTTCATAGGATGTAAGTAGATGCAATACTTCTTTCTAGCAAATGTAATTTGAATAAATAGTTTTTCTTTTTAGTAAGTTCATTTAATTTTACTTCCTTAGCAAGAAGGTATAAAGTTTTTATATTACCATTTAGTTTATGTGCACAAGCTACTTTTCTTATTGTTGATAATGCATTTAATTTCCTTCTTAGATAGAAAACTTAAATAAGAGGAGGAAAACAAAAAAACCAGCAGTGTTTGGTATTAACGGTGCCTCTGACTCACGTTTACAGGTAATTCCGTCGTGTTTTAGTTATTGCACTTATAGCCTAATAAAGCTACAACAACGACGTTTGTGGCATCGTCCCTATAAATCGTCAGGGAGTAATAAGGAGCATTTTTAGAGTTAAAATCCAAGGGGTGGGAAATCCCTCTTGGATCAATAATCTAAAAAGATAATACTATAATGGACTTACATCTACTAGTGAAAATCATAGAAAACCCCAATAGGGTTTGGGCATGTGAATTGACTTTTTAATTTTTTTTTTATCTTTGATGATTTGTTATTTAACGGGAAAGAGTGACATGACTTATAGGAATTTAGGACATAGATGAATTAGGAAAAAAGCAAAAGATCACTATGAATCTTTATGCTTTATATGCTCCCTTATGTGGGTAGCAACCAAAGAGAAACTGTCTGGGGCAATGGCCCTAGAAAGGGTCGCGTACCCACAAAACAATTTACATCAAACAATAGATTAGAAAACAAAACTACATATTATATGCCTTGATCCTGTGCTGAAACGATGTCTGTAGGTAGTCTAGGGACGAAGTTGTCCCTAGTACACAGGCACTTGGGATGGGGATTTAGGATTGGTTAAAGGTGTTTTCCTTGTTGGTCTTGCGAATATACCTTGAGTTAAAGAAAGATAAATAAATATTAAAATTGAAGTTGGAAATTACTTGTTATACTCAGAAGGAATCTTGGATGGATTCACTTGATTCCCTGAGGCTTTAGGCCAAATTTCGAGGTGGGACTCAAGGATTTTATTATTATCTCACATAATCCTAAGGACATTGACCTCAGTGCACTCCTAGTAGGGGAGTGTGGTCTTTAGAGAGTGACTCAGGATCCAGATGGTCCCGATGAGTCTAAGTCTCTGGCCAGAGCATTTTCTAACCCATGTGGTTAGATGCCTACCTTATTTGGATAGATAACTCTTGGTCCTGAATGGACATTAACGTAATCCGAATGGTTAGATGCTTATCTCGAATGGATAGATGAGTCTTGGTCCCGTATGGACATTAACCTAATCTGTATGGTTAGATGCCTATCATGTATGGATAGAAGTTCCTGAGTATACAACTAATTGAGTAAGACGTTAAGAGATTTACTTGTTAAAAAAACATTAGTGAATTTTTGGATTAAGGAAGTGTGGGTCTCTTACATAGGCAGTGAGCCATAAACAACATTGTAATCTTTGTAAGTAGTCAACTTCATTTATTGTGAGTTAATCCTCACTGAGGTTTTTCCTTCATTGGGTTTTCCATGTAAACATCTTGGTGTCTTTGCTTTGTGCATGTTTTCTCTTTTTCTCTTCTTCCATTTCATTTGATGTGATGTTTTATCTGCAAATGGGATTGGTTAAGTTTTAATATATTTTGATTCACTCCCCTCTCATCCTCTCAACACTTCTTTGTGTTCAACAATTAGTATCAAATATGAGTGCCTTGAGAAGCTCAACAACTAAGGTTGATCCTGCTCTTGAACACATGGGGTCTATAGAAAAGATCAATGATTTGTTTGTTCCAGAACCAGATTTGGAGTCAATGGAACCTGAAGGCTGGGACATTAATCCAAATGACTGTGAAGTTGATTTTGAAGGAGAAATTTGGTCTACTCTTGAAGATCTAGATGAAGAAAGATTTCAAAACATCAAATATGAGTGCATGGTGGAAAAATCAAAGAGATAATTGAAAAATTGAAGGTAAAAGATAGAGAATCAAAATAAGAGATTGGAAAACTGAAAGCTCAAATAGGAGGAAATGGATGTGAGACTAAAATCAAAGAAGCTAAGTTGTGATCTCTAATTTGAAAGTTAAGGAAGAAGAAGGAAAAATTATTGAAGATTGTTTGAATACCAAGCTAAATGATAAAAATTCTTAATGTTCAAAGCTTGAGGAAGAGATTGTATCTTTGAGAAAAGAACTTGAAAAAGAAAAAGAGAAAATTGACAAAGGCCTAAAACTCAGACAAGGTTCTGAAATTCTTGATGAGTTAATTAACTCTCAAAAACCATCAAAAGAGAAATTTTGTCTAGGTTTTGAAAAGGAAAAAGTCCTATTTTCAATGCATCTGCAAACCTGTATGATAACTTCAAAGCTACAAGGAAGTTTGAAACTAAGGAGGAAAAATCCTGCACTAAAAACCCTAAGGAAACATCATCTGGAGATGCAAAGATATATCATGACAATAAGAAAGAAAATGGATTCATTCTTGTTCGAAACAAGAAGAAGAACTTCAAGGTTCTTGGTCCTAAAAAATTGCTCCTACCAAGTTCAATGGTAACTATTATTCGTGTAACAAGTTTTGTCATAAGACAATTGAATGCAGAATCAAAATGAGTTAGAACTCTTTCAAGCCTTCAAGGTACAATGCTATGAACACTCAATCATTTAATGATCAGTGCTATACTTGCAACAAATTCATTCATAAGATTAATGAATGCAAAAGTAAAATGATAATGAGTAGTAATTCTATGACCTCTCAATCCTTCTATGGTCATTGCTATACATGCAACAATTTTGGTCATAAAGCTGTTGGTTGTAGATCGAATGTGAGAAGAAGTAATTATGCTTCATATGCTAGTATCACTTGGTCTAATTGCAATAAATTGGGACACATTACAAAGTTCTTCAAGAGAAAGAATGCAAGATCTTCTGCTCCTTAAAAGAAGACTAACGCTAATCAAAAAAAGAAGAAAATGAACAAGGTATGGAAGAATAAGGAAAAAAGTGAAGTGTTGGATCTTTAATAATCTCTTAGCTTTATTGGTCCAAACACATCTAAATGAATGGTCTCTAATAATCTTTTAGATTTATTAGTCCCATTGGGAAATGATGATCTATTCTATTTACCAAACACATAATGCTCACAAAAATTATTTTTACCAATAGAATAATCAAAAAGACCATCAACCAACATTTTATTCAAAATATTCTTAAGACCATTTTCACTTATGTGACCTAGTCTATGGTGCCATAGTATGCATGCTTTTTCAATGCTAGTTATATTGGAAGAATTACAAAAAGTGGAGGCATTAATCCTAAATAAAGTCCATATCTAAGATCCTTTAGCAATCACTAAACTCCCTCTTACCAACCTACAACCAGACTTGTCAAATTTCACATGCATTCTAGAATCATTCAACTTAAATACTAAAATTAAGTTTCTCGTAAGTCCTGGAATATGTAAAACTTGATTAAGGGTTGCAACCCTCCCATCACTGAAATACAACTTTACCTTTCCCTTACCAATAATTTTCTTCGCGTTCTCATCACCAAGGAAAACTTCTCCCCCATCATAAGTTGAATATGAAGTAAACCACCCCTTGTGAGGAGTCATATGGTAGGAGGCACCTGAATCAATAAGCCAAGCATCATTACTAATAGAGTTAGACAAAATAAACAAAGCATCAAAATCACCATCAATAAAGGACTTATCCATAGAGGTTTCAGTGCTTTTCTTCTTGTTTCTACACTCCACATGCCCTCTCTTACCACATTCCAACACTTTACTTTTCTCTTCCTGGGGGTTTTAGAACATCCTTTAGACTTGTCTCTCTTTGTGTCCCCTTTAGACCCTCCCTTTTCTTTGGACCTTCCTCGCACATGCAAGGCATCTTGGGAGCTCACATTTCATGTACTTTCTCCTCATCTCTTCCGAAAGAAGTATTGCAATGAGACTATCCATCTTTGGTTATGTACCACCACCACTTATGGAAAAAAAATAGAATTTACCAAGATTCGGGTAAAGAGAAAAGAAACAAAATACATTTATCTTCTTCTTCTAACTTAACATCTATTGATGCAAGTTGATTTAAAATTATATTAAAAGAATTTAAAAGTTCTGCAATAGAAATACCATCCTTCATTTTCAGATAATACAAACATATTTTAAGATACAACTTATTATATAAACTTCTAGATATCTAAACAAGAGGTAGAAGCCATGGTTTACAATCTTTCATAAATCTGCAAAAATTCCACAAAGCAAAAGCTCCCATTGTAGCAAAAAACCTTCAACACTCAAGAGAAAACCATCCTTTTATCAACAAAACCATTATCTCTGTTACCAAATGCTGCAAAACAAGGTCAATAAATATTTCAATATGAACTTTAATCAATAGTAATTTCAAATTAGAGTCCAAAGATTAACCCTTAATATGAATGTGATTGCATAATGAAAACAAGAAAATAAAACCATAACACATGAGACTAGATTTATGTGGAGAAACATGTAAGGGAAAAAAACTCCACCATAGAGAGAGAGAGAGAGGCAAGTATATTACTAATCCAAGAGAGATAACAACAATAATACACCTTTGAATAACTTTGTAGAATCTGACAACACCCTATTACCTGCAAAACTAAATGAATAGCTCTAGCTCAAGGCCCCAATTTATAGAAACTTGTGGGGATGAATACCACCATGGTATCACCAAACAACATGCAGAAAAAACACATGGAAAAACCAATGCCTACCTCCTTTCCAACCATCATATCCACCCACAATAGTAACTTATACATGTTCATACAATTGTCATAGGGATTTTCTCATGCATGGACACCTAGGGAAGGAATCTGTCATAAATACAATCATAAATGGTGTCATAGTTGTCATACAATCTTATGATAGTTTTCATAACTTGTCATAGATACTCTTATAGGTTATGAGGGATGTCATAACCCTTAAATAGGAGATTCCAAATGGGACACCTAGCTATTTTATCATTTTCCTAGAAGAAAAACGTTAACTGTAACTTCATCTTTACATGAGTTCTTTCACCACTAAATGTGATTAAACGGTTTCACCTCTTATGGGTAATTTACAAAAGAAATTAGGAAAAAAATTAACTGTTGACAAATGAAACATACAAAGTAGAAGTTAGCTCGGCTCTACTATGCTCCTTCCCACGCTGGCTATTTTTTGAATTTTCGACACTATTTATGAGTTTTTTATTTCATGGGTTGTTCGGGGGGGAAGGCTCCCCATTCCAAGGATACTGTCCCCTCTTCTAGGGATGTTCCTGCGGTGGCAGTTGCCAATCTGGCAACTTTTGATAAGACTTCAGGATGAAATTTTTTTTCAAAGATTTCTTGAATGTTTGAACTATGTGTCTCCATTTTACAAGGGCTTGGTAGAGGATCACAAAACAATCTAATCAAACCTAAAGGAAGGAAAGGAAGGATGGTCTCTAGTGGCAACAAAGGCAGTATAAAGAATAAAATAAAAATGTCAAAATTTACCCTCTCTACAAACTCCTCCTGATTTGCCTCTCTATTTATACACTGTTGCTTCTAATAACACGTGGTTCGCTATGTTAATACAGGAAGAAGGAAATAGAAAACAAAATATCTACGGTTATAGGTCTGGAACTTTCATAGAAACAAAAAGTAGATATCACATATATGAAAAAGAGATTTTGGCTATAAAAAAAGGCATTGAAAAATTTAAGATCTTCCTTAAGCCAGTTAAGTTTACAGTCCGCATAGATAGCCAAGCTATGAGGAGCCTACTAAAAAAGAAGCCTAACAAAGATATAGCCCAAGGTAGAATAGCTAGATGGTATTTTGAATTCCTTAGTTATGATTTTGAAATAGAATGGATCAAGGGTTAAAACAATCCCCTAGCTGATACTTTAATAAGGGAACTTGTAGGATCCATTTATCAAGGGGGGGGAAAGGCTCCCCATTCCAAGGATACTGTCCCCTCTTTTGGGGCTATGCCTACAGTGGAAATGGCCAGTCTAGCAGCTTCTGATAAGACTTCTTCTCCTCGTACTGTTGTCCTTTCCCCTTGGGAAAAGACTAATGGAATCTCTGGGAAGTTTCCCTTCTCTTCGATGTTTGGGATTAATTCCTTTTTTTCGGAGGAAGCTTTGGCTTCCTACATGGAAAAGTTGGTGGGGTCTGACTCGCCAACCAAGCTTAAAAATCTTGTTGAATCTGCTTCCTGCTCAGTTACTAGCTGGGAAGTCGATGTCCTTGAGGTTCTCATGCTGAAGGCAATGGATAACCTCAAAATGGATTTGGTTGGAAAGTTCTTGGTGTTCAGGCCAAATATTGAACTAGTTCGTCAGTGGGTTGCTTCCACTTGGAAGCTCAAAGGTAGTGTCACCATAAATGCTATGCCTCAAGGTATTTTTCTGTTCTCTTTTATGGTTTATGAGGATATGCTGAAAGTTTTAAATGGTGGTCTTTGGGCCTTTGACCTGGGTTTTAAAAACTTTCTCTCTCTTTGTAAATGGAAACCGAGATTTGACCCTTCGACCGATTTGGGGGCGTCTGCGCCAACTTAGGTTTGCCTTCCGGGGCTTCCCTTGGAGTTTTAGGAGAAAGGAATCTTACAGGGCATTGAAAACTCTTTTGGAAGTCTATTGGCCATTGATAAAATCACTCAAGAGAGATCGAGGTTTGTATATGCTCGTATATGTGTCAATGTGGCTGTCAATATGGTTCGTCCCTCTTCTATTTTACTTAAGTCTAAGTTTGGTAACTGAACCCAACCCTTGGAGTACAAAAATTCTCACCTCTTCTACCAGCATTGTAAGAGGTTTGGCCATCTCATTGATTCTTGTGTGGTTTGGGATGAAATTTCAAAAGCTAAACGTAAGAGGTCTGAAGGAGACATTTTTCCTAAGGCTATGGATGCTTGAATGTGGCATCCTTTTGCTTCCCCCCAGAAGGTGTCCATTCCTCTTCTGAAGGAAAATGATACAGAGGCATTGGTTGTCCCTCAAGCCGAAGCTCAGGAGGTCTTGGTCCAAGTTGAGGACCCTTTGCTGGTACGGAATGTCTAGGACCTGAAGGCTAATGAGCAGACAAATGTAGCTGTTGAAGTCTTGGAAGAGGGAGAGTTTTTTCTTCATGAAACAACTCTATCTTTGGAAGAGCTAAATGTTGTTTCTTAGTTAGGTGTTCAAAATATGAATGAGACGCTAGCCCTTCTTAGCTTTCCTCAAGGATCAAGTGATAAGGAGGATGATGAGGGATGGTCACAAGCCACTCTGAAAAGCAAAAAGAAAAAGAAGCTGGATGTTGGAGGGGGAAATAAGGTGGGAAGACCCTCCCAAAGGGAATCAAGATTGAAAGATATTATAAGGGACGTGGTTGCTGGCAAACAAAAAACCTTGGACTCTATCGCGGGGTTGAAGCCCAAGAAAAAGTAGTATGGGGGCTGGAAGGTATTGGTGGTGGGGGTGCTTCTATTTTTTAATGAAGTACATCTCCTGGAATATTAGGGGCCTTAATAGATCCTATAAATAGTTTTTGGTTAAGTCCTATATTATGGATAATAAAGTTGATGTCCTCGTTTTACAAGAAACAAAGATGAAGAAAGAAATTTTTGAGAAAGCTATTGTTAGTATCTGGCTTGGAGCTATTTTTTTGTTTCTAAAGCTGATGGTGTGTCAGGTGGTATAGCAACCCTCTAGAACCCCTCTAAATTGAAAGGTTTTTTACGATCTGCAAGTAAGAATTACCTTGAGATTACTCTGGAGGATACTGGTTCTCAATAGAGTTGGAATCTTGTTAATATCTATGCCCCTAATTCTAGCAGAGACTGAGTTTTGTTTTGGGAACAACTAAGTGAAGCTATTTCTGAAAGGTGTGATGAACACTGGATGTTAGGAGGGGATTTCAATTGTCCTCTCCTTCCTTTAGAAAAGTCAGGAGGATTGGATGATTATTCAGATAGTATGATGGAGCTTGCTGAATTCTTTAACTCGGTCGGTCTAATTGATATCCTCTCCAAGGCACTATGTTTACTTGGTCTAATAGGAGGAATGGAAATCATTTAATTCAAGTGAAACTGGATAGATTCTTGATTTCTGCTAATTAGGATATCTCCCAATTCCTTTCTCTCTCTGCTCTTCCTAGATCTAGTTTGGATCATAATGCTTTGGTTCTGAAAAAACATGTGGATCATAATAAGGGCCCCTTCCCTTTCAAATTTGAAGCTATGTGGTGCACCCATCTAGATTTCGCTGCCTTAGTTCAATCATGGTGGGAGGAACCCATCGTTGGAACTCCGATGTTCTGTTTGGCTGAAAAACTTCACAAAATTAAGCAAAAAGTGAAAGGGTGGAATAAGATTACCTTTGGCAACATTTTTTAGTTAAAAAATTCCTTGGGAAAAAGATTAAAAGAGGTTCAGGATAGTATGGAGTCTAGCCTAGTGGAGGAAGAGACTTGTGAGAAGGAAAGAGATCTGAGATCCCAATGGTATAAAATAAACAAAAAGGAGGAAATTTTCTGGAAACAAAAGTCAAGAGTCCAATGGTAGACAGAAGGGGATAGGAACACCAAATTCTTCCACCAATCTACTCTCAAACATAGAAGCAAAAACATAATTAGATCATCTGTTAAAGTGGATGGCTCTATTGTGACAAGTGAAAAAGAGATTGCTAGGGAAGCAGTTAACTTCTTCTCTTCTTATCTTATAAATCATGTCAATGATCCGCAGGTAAATGTTGACTTTCTTCAAGTTATCCCTAATGTTATCTGATACCTTGACGTAAAGATGATGACTAATGTTGTTTCTATGGAAGAAGTCAAAAAGGCTATTTTTTCTTTTGGAGCTTTTAAAGCCCCAGGACCAGATGGGTTCCCTCTTGCCTTTTTTCAAACTTACTGGGAAATTGTCAAAGATGATCTCTTTAATGCTGCCAGAGAATTTTTTAGGCCAGGAAGGTTGTTGCATAATTTGAATGCTACCTTTATAGCTCTTATCCCTAAATCTACCGATGCCTCAACAATGAAAGGTTATAGACCTATTAGCCTTTGCAATACTGTTTATAAAATTTTCTCTAAAATCTTGGTGTTTAGACTCAAATTGGTCCTTGGTAAAATGATAGCCCCTAACCAAAAATGTTTTGTTCAAGGAAAAAATATTCTTGATGCTGTTATCTCTGCCCATGAAATGGTTCATTCTATGGAGCACTCAAAAAAACCTAGGATGGCTTTCAAAATTGACATGTCTAAGGCTTATGATAGGGTCTCCTGGCCTTTCCTGTTTGATGTTCTTAAGAAGTATGGGATTGATGAAAGATTCTTAAAGATGATTTCTACCTGTATTACTTCTCCTATGTATTATGTTCTGGTTAATGGTGTCCCTCAATGATTCTTCTCCTGTGGTCGTGATCTCAGGCTGGGTGACCCTCTTTCTCCGTACTTATTTATTATTGTTGTTGAAGTCTTGGGAAGGAATATTCGAAGGTTGGTGAATGTACAAGCTCTCAAAGGTATCAGGGTTGCCTCCTCTCTCATGCCTAAGTCCCATCAACAATTTGCTGATGACACCCTATTGTTTGGGGAAGCTTCGGTAGGGGAAGCAAGCTTATGGAAATAGGTCCTCAATGATTATGCTGTTGTGTTTGGTCAGTGCATTAACTATGAAAAAAGAAAAGTTTACTTTTTCAACACTGATCAACTGATAAAGAATAGAGTGAAATAAATCCTGGGATGTCAAGAAGTTGTTTTTCCTGATACCTACTTGGGTCTCCCTTTGTTTTCTAAGAGATTGGAAAATAATTATTGAAACCTTCTATTAGAAATAATTCAACATACATTGGCAGGATGGAAGGGGAAGCTGCTAAGTTTTCTAGGTAAAATTCAACTCCTTAAAGCCTCTCTTCAAAATATTCTTGTGTATTACCTTTGTTTAAAATTTCTGCTCATAGAGGAAAGAAGATAGAACAGATTCAAAGGAATTTTCTGTGGTCAGGAACATAAGAAAAACATAGAATATCTTTGTAAGTTGGGATAAATTTTGTAGGCCGAAAAGGTGTGGGGGGTTAGGGATGCGAAGAATTCATATGCTAAACAAGGTATTAATTGCTAAAATTGGCTGGAATCTCCTAGAAGGTTCTAAAGAATGGGTCAAAAATTTTCAGGCCAAGTACTTGAGAAATAGGAATTCTGGTTGTTTCCTCTCTCAATCGGATCTGCCTTCTGGTTCAACTTTATGGAACCATCTTATCAGGTTAAGGAATGTGTTGAAGTTGGGAGCAAGGAAGAGAATAGGGAATGGGAATAATATGAATTTTTGGAAGGATCCTTGGATCGAGAATACCACCCTGTCTGCTTATGAGGATTTAAATCCCCTAAAGTGTAGTCTTCACATAATTTGTGGCAAAAGGGTGAGTGATTATATAATCTAGGAAGGGGAGGAACCAAAATGGAAGAATTTTGATGCCTTGTTAAGGATAAATAATTTGTGTGGTCAAAGACAGGTGAATGGGGATCCACTCCTTATCAACTTGCATAATTTGATTGGGGAGGCGAAGTGGTTCGAAAGAGGTAGGGAGGATGAGTGGCTCTAGAAAAGTAGTTCATCTGACTGTTTATCAGTTAGAAAGACTATGAAGACTTGGTGAGGGCTCAAGATGTTGCTCCTCTACCATTCTAGAAAGGGGCGTGGCTTAAGAATCTGATTCCTAAAATTAATTATTTTTGGTGGACTGCTGCTGATGGAAATATTCTCACCATTGACAACCTGGTCAAGAGAGGTTTCCATTTGGTTAATTGGTGTTCTCTATGTAAACAGGAGGAAGAATCAATAATTCATTTGTTCTTCCATTGCAATTATGTGAGGGAGGTGTGGTCTAATGTTCTGCAATTGTTGTCTTCGGATTGGGTGTTTCCCAATTCATTGAAGTTGTTTATTGAAGGATGGTCAAACTATCCTTTCTCTCATAATGTTATAGTAGATCTATGGAATCAAGTGCTTCCCTTTGTTACATGGGGGTTATGGAAGGAGAGAAATAATAGAATTTTCAGAGAGGTGGAGAGAAGTAGTGGGGGGGTGTTTCAAGTTATTAAAATTCAAATTAAGGAAAATATAAAGGCAAGCGGATACAACTTCTCTAACACCTGGTCGAACTACAAGGAAATGAGAATAAAACAAAATTGGGGTATAGGGAGAGACTTAACCAATCTAAATTGATCCAATATGCTTAATAGGATGGGTATTGTTTGGAGTCCTCCTTTGAAAGATTGGGTGAAGTGCAATTTTGATGGTTGCTCAAAGGGAAACTCGGGTCAGGTTGGAGCTGGAGGCCTGGTGAGAAACCAAAAAGGTGACTATATTTTGGGATTTGGAGTGAACCTAGGAGTTTGCTCTAACAATAAAGCAGAAGCTATGGCTACTCTTGGTACCTTCAATTCCCTAAAGGAGTTGGGTTTTAAAAATGTCATCATTGAAGGGGACTCAAAGTTAATTGTGGATATTTTAAATGATGAAGTTGCCCCCCCATGGGAAATAAAAAATATTATTGACGGATGTAAAGTGATTAAAAATTATTTTACTAATTGTCGTATTCAACATGTGTATAAGGAAGGGAGCAAAGATGTTGACTTTGCGGCCAATGTGGCGCTGGGATGTAGGGGTTGGACTCGGTGGACCAATGGAAACATGGCGCTGCCTCTTAGAGATGTCATCCTTAATGAAAAGTTTGAAAATGAATATCAAAGGTGTAATTGTCTTTTTAGTTGTTGGTGGGACAAAAGGGTACCAAGTGGTGTTGTCAAGCTTTCTCAGTAATGATGGCTTAAGGTGTACGTGCAAGTATTGGAGGATCCTTGAGAGAGATAATTTCATTAATTTCCCTTTAAAAAGTATGTCCAAAAATCACATGCAGATTTTGGATTTGATAAAAGCCGTCATTTCGATATGTGCCAAAAATCCCTTTGTCAGTTATTCACGTATTTCTATAGAGGGAGAAGGAAAGAATTTAATCATGGATTTTAACGCCTGTAAAATTCATAATGATTTTTGGGTTTCGAGAAATGTGAGGTTGGCGTCCCTCACAAGAAACTTCTTGAATTTCCATTCTTTAGTGGGTCTGAGTTTTGTTTGGGATCTTAGCACTGGGTACAGGGGAAGAAAGAAATTTTTTGGGGAGAGTATGAAGTCAAGCCAGTCTCAGCATAAGAACTTGTAGAGGAGCAAGATGGGAGGTCTGAGAAAAAGAACAAAGCTGCCTAATTGCCAAGATCTGAAACAAAATGGAGACCTCTGGAGTTTATTCGAGAATGCAGGAATGGCCTCCTTCTTCCAATCCCTCAGAAGCTACAAAGAAAGCTTAATGAAAAAATTCACTAATTAGTGGAGGAAAGGTTGGGAATCAATAGGTACTGTGAAACTTGAGGTTACTTCTCATTTCATAGCCGAGGCTAGGATATTGCAGAATGCTGGTCTGAAGGTGGCAAAAAAGAGCGGAGTTGATTACCAGAGATTCATTGATAATTTTTTGCATGAGGGAGAAAATCTCAAGCGGTTCTAGAACAGGTATTCCAGACTCGAACTTCCTCCTTTTTCCCTTGTGAGTTTGTTTGTTATGCGCTATTTTACTCTCGAAGGCCACTATATGTCTATTCATGCTTACCACTTTCCCATTTTAAATCACATAAGACATGGGGAGCACATAAACTTTCCTTTTTTTTATCTTTTGTCCTCTATGCAACTTAATATTGAAAAAGGAGCTAACTCGCCCCTTCATCAGGGCCTTAATGCTAGAATTGAACCTTGACTAGTCAGATGAGGACATTATTGAACCGCGGGGGGTGGAAAACCCTGAAGTTGGTGAACAACCTCCCCGCAACCCTCCTACTATTGTGGCGAGACGTTTGCTTACCCCTGACAAAAGAAACTCTCCGGTGGAAAATGTATCTAATCCTTCTACCCCTCGGTCCCAAAAAAATGAGGATTTGAAGAATGTTGGCTTAATGATTACTAGAGCAACCCCTAAAAAGAGGAAACACTCTCCCTTGCTGTTAGAACCCCATAAAGCCAAGATACCTAGACATGATTTCAATCCTAGTGATGTTATTCATATTTATGAGGACATGAACCAAAAGGAGGAAGTCAAGGAGACCTTACAGGGATAGGGGAGCAATGGAAGTGGTGGAAGAAGGTCTTCCCTGCTGGAAAAGGTGGCCTCCAAAGAGAAAAAGGGGAAACATAAAGTGTCTGGGGATGTGGAGGAAATCCTAGGTTATGAGGAGTTCGAGGCTCAGGAAGATGAGGAATATGAAGATTCTAATTTTGAGGATACAACCTATGATATGGGGGAAGATGAATTAGAGGAGGAAAAAGATGAGGAAGAGAAGGAGCAAGTGGAGCAGTATGAGAAAAATATTGAAGCTGGGAATGAATAGGATGTCGGGCTTTCTGGGTTGGAGAACAAGTCTGATGTTTTGAGTAATGAATTTTTAAAAAGTAGAATAACCTTCTTCCAGGTCATGTTTGTGGATATGGAAAAGGCATTGGTTACATTGATGAGATTCACTAACAGGCTGATGAGACGTGCGATGCTGGGAGCTACTTCGGGAGAAACAAAGCTTACCAGAAAATTGAAGAAGCAGGGGAAATCTGATGCCCTAAAAAAAGTAGATGAAATAGAGGGACTTGATTGGTGTGAATATGTGGCTCTCTTAGGAGAGTACAAGGACCTACTCAAGAAATCCAGTTAATGGCTTGGCCTGCTGCTGTTCTATTTTTTCATGGGTTTTTTGTATCTTACCTATATCTGGGACTGTTCGATTATTTTCTTTAAGATTTGGTGGAATACCACCTGGTTAACTATGGACTTAATTAATGGTCTTCGTAGTTTAAAGTATGCTAGTATAAACTTGTTGTTTTTGATAGATAATGGCTGGACTATGGTTATGGTTTTAAATTTGGGCCTGTGAGCCAAGCTGATGTTGGTTTTTGGTTTCGGTGGTGGTGTTGTTTCCTACCTTTGCTGCTCTTTTTGATATGCTTGTGTACTATGGGATCAGGGCCCTTCCCTGCTTATCTCATCAAAAGAAATTAATTAAATGATTTACAAGGTTGATGTCACCTAAATTTAGATCCCTTCCAGTCTCTATCTGTAGGTTCTCCTCCTCAGGACTCAATATTGGAACTTTATCTATCATTGATAAAATCCAATTTCCCTAATTTATTGACTTATAGGAATTGAATTCTTGAATGAACAATTAGGTCTTCAATCCTCTCTAAATTTTCTTTAGATATGTAACCTACACATAATATAGAGGGAAAAGGGTTGTTTTGTATAGGGATTTCATAAGAGAAACCTTGTTCTAGTATTTCTACCTCCACAACGACTATGATGATGTAAAAGTGAGCTTACCCTCGGTTAGGTAGATGTTAAATGATAAACAATTGATATATATTGAAAATTATTGCAACTTACTAGTCAGATCTACATTCCTTGATGGAATGAAGTTATTGTATTCATCACCTTCAAGGAGAACTAGATGTTTGATTTGAAGTCCTACAAGTGTTAGTATTCACAAACAAATAGACATGAAACATAAACAAACTCGCATGAAAACATGATGCATTGTTAACATGATGATTGAATGAAATAATGCTACTATAACTATATAAATTTTACCCTTCACTACTTTTAGGATTCTTAATTATGCTCTCAATTGCCTTAGGATTTCTCTAGCATTTCAAATGATGAAAAATACTTGTATTTATCTGCAATTCTTTATTTATTTTTATAAATTAATTACTGAAATCGACAAATGATTTTGAATTTCCAAATGGTAAAATGTCGAGAATGATATATTTGAATTGGGGCAAAAATAGGTTGGATAGAGGTGCTAGTACCCTAGTCCAAACCTATTTTAGGGCCTTAAGTATTGGTAAATAAATATTAACTCATTATTCCCAATTCAACCTTTATTTTATGAAGATTATTATAAAATGGGAAAATTAAAATCACAATTGGGTCCAAGCACATACGGGGAGCTAAACCTAGTGTGAAATTACCAAGGGTGACAATTACGACACTACAATAATATATGGAGTAGTTTCAAGAGAGTTCTAGGCTTTACTTTCTCTTCGATAGGAATTCCATGCACATGGTTTAGTGAATTAGTGTTTGGGGGTGTTAAGGGATTTTCAATTCCTAAAATTAGAAAAATAAATCAAAATACTTTAAAAAAAATTATTCTAATTTAAACTATTAAAAACCTAAAACCTCGCCTCCTTGACCTCATGCATGTCATAGTGATGCTATGTTGGCTTATCTCCACCCAAAGATGTCATAAACATGCTTGTGATTTTCCTCAATTGTGTTAGGGCTTCGTGGAAATAGGGTCGGACTCAAATGAGCTCAACCTCTCCTTTTCCTTACTTTTAATAGAAAAATAATACAAGCATGCTAGATCAAACTCATATTTTACTTTTTATGGACAAGAAATTCATTGTGGCCACTTTTTAATTCCTCATCTTTGTGAACATGCCCCATATTCTCAATTTCACACTTATTTGGTATTTATATTTTTGCTCATTTTCTTTATATGATGTTGACTTCTATATCAATCTAATTCAATTTTTTAAAATAATAAAATAATAATGGACAATTTATCATTTATAAACAAAAATAATGAAATTAGAATGTTTTATTCCAATACAAGATAAAAATTAGTTAGTTTTTTCTAACAATTATTTGAATTCCTCAAACTATGGAAATTATTATTTATAATATCAAATTCAAATAAAAATGTGAAATTAAAATTTTCTATGTGAATAAAAGACAAAAAATTAGTTAGTTTAATAAGAAATGATATGGTAATTTTTTTATAATAATAAAAAATATGATTGTATATCATAGAATATGCATAGCATATAAAAAAAATAGAACATGTGAATCCGAAATCATAGGCTTTTTCTTTTTTCAAACTATTTCTCTATTTTCTACATCAATCAAAATGTGTTTATATTATAACATGCACATATTATAAATTATTTTAAAAAATAAGTTGGATTTGTGTTAGACATTCAACCCAAAGAGTTGGACCTACATGTGACATGCCTAAATACGTGCTTTGAATAACACACAAAATAAGTAGATGTCAAATGTGCTCTACATCAAGTTTACATATTTGTTAAACAATGTTCTAAAAATGTCATGATGACGTCAAACTCTATATCACCTTTATAACCATGTAATTTATTTAAAAATTTAAATACTAGACTCCATTCTATACATATTCAAGAAAAAATAATAATTTTTTATTAGTTTTCTCAAAATTTAGGGAGGAGTACACAATTTTTTTTATTTTAAAAATGTGTCTACTTTAAAATTACTAAAATATCATATATTCATTTTAAAATAGCAAAAAAGTCAGCTATAAACTACATGATAGCTATCTTTCTACCAAAAAGATTCTTGAAATTCTTAAAAGAATATTTTAGGGAGACCACATCTCATAGTATATTTTTATCCTTTTACAAAAATAAAACCACTTTGTGTGTTATCCTTATTTGACCATTTTAGTCAAGTCACCAATTAAAAATATATTTTAGAAACTAGATTTTGAGCACTTGCCACTGTTAATTTTTTTTGTTGCCTCTTCAAATTTTAAATGTGGGTATCTTGAATTTCTCTTCCAAAATTAATTTGTACTACTTTTTTATAAAGTGACTACTTTTGACCCTATTTTTGCCCTTAATTTTGGCATATGCTTAAGTAGCAATGGAAAATGATTTGATCTTTGTAAATATAGGTAGACCCATCATAATCATCATTTAAAAGTTCTTCAGTAAGGCTTATAATGTCATGTAATACAAAATAAGGTAGTTTGTATACATGAAGAACACATGAGAAACTATTAGATTATCATCAAAGTGTAAACAATCATCATGTGAAGTAGGACTACGTGAAAGGTTATCAAATCCACCCATAGATTCAATGTAGGATGTAGATGGAATCATCATTATTATACATATCAACATGCATGGAAGAGGGTAATTCAATCCAAATGCATAAATCTATAAACAATGACTATCATGACACGTAAGAGATGTGTCATCACAAAACATATTAATTTCATGTATAAGTATATCATAAGATAGATCTTTGCATAGTGTAGCTCATCATTATCACATGACATATGGTCATCATGAAGAGTATGTCTAAATGATATAATCATCTCTATCGTAGCATAAATGCACTAGCCAATTCAATAAATGATGGGAAAGATAACATATGATAAACTAACACCTTCATAGAAAACACATCCACATTCGTATCATAGAAGGTTATGAGTCTATCAAGGATAGAAACCTCATATGATATAAAAGATAGGAACACGTCTTTCCTATTACTCACACATGTTGTCTTAATCCCTATGTTTGCTACCCTAAATTTGATATTTAAAGCCTCAAATTTAGTGTCTTATTTTAAAAAAAATTGTTTTTATGTACATTTACATTGGATGGTGCTAAAAAGCATGTTGAAAAAGTTTGCTATCAAGAGGGGCAATCTTCATATTGTCCTAATGGTAGTTAGGCCTTGTGCATTAATTAAATGGTGTTTGAACAAATTTGAAGTCACATCAAGCAAAATATAAATATATTTGATTGTTCTTAAGCATGTAATTATTGATATAGTGATTGATTTAGATATTTAATAATTCTTGTAAATAATTATACAAGATTTAAATAACCTAGAATTTATCCTTTTATACAAGACCTTAACATTCAAAACCAATTATTTCATATCAAAAAATAATAATTAATAAAAAATTTAAACTTAAACCACAAGGGAAAAGTACTACGAGTGCATTATTTACCTCTACGATCATATTAAATGTGTTTTACAATTATCGTAGGTGAGTATTTATAAATTGGGAGATGGAGACACTAAAAAATGCCCTAACCCTATTTTGGCCCTAACCCTATTTCCTTGCTTCTAAAAGCAATCTTATCCACTGATCTTCATCATTTGATCTTCATTCAAATTTGATAATGCCCCTTCATTCAAATTTGAGGGCAAGCAAGCATATAAAGCAAAATGGAGAAGAGCAATGAATGTGATTCAACCATGACATAGGAATTATGGTATTATTGCTTTATTATTTATGTTTCTATGTTCATTTGTACTTCATTGTTGGATTAGGGTCTTTAGGGTTTGAGTTTTAGGTAGTTGGTGGTTGATACTATTGATTCATGCCTTGTACCTTGATTTTACCCTATCTTACATTGGTTCCAATTCCCCTTGGTACAAAGATATCTACAATTACCTCCATGAACAAGCTATCCCTCATGACTTGTCTTCCAATTAACATAAAACTTTTATTTGCAAGACCTCCAGATAGGTGATCATTGGTGACACACTTTACCACCAAAGCCTAGATAACACCCTCTTGATTCTGATGAAGCACAAATGACCTTACATGAATACACGAGGGTATATGTGGAGCTCATTAAAGTGGTCCTACCTTAGCTAAGAAAATCATGAAAACTTAATATTATTGGCCTACTATGGAACGTGATGCCTACCAATTTGTTAAGAAGTGTTGAAGTGTCAGATACACAAAGATCTTGTGAATGCACCTACCCATGAGTTTTAGCCGATCACATCACCATGGCGTTTCTCTCAATGGGAACTCAATTTCATAGGCAAGATTCACCCCACCTCAACCAATTGCCATAAATTCATTATCATGACAACTAAGTACTGCATGAAATCGATCGAGGCTATCCCGATGACATACATTATTGGTACAAGAAGATATCCAAATTTATCCTCAATTATATCATATAGTATGGTGTCTCACAATCCATTGTTACAGATAACGACCGTCCCTTTAAGAACCATGATGTTCGTGAACTATGTAGAAAATTTCACATTCAACACCACTTTGCCACTCCATATTACCCCCAAGGTAATAGCCAAGCCAAGGCGTCTAATAAAACCATCATTAAAATCCTGAAGAATACTCTCAATGATGTTACTCGTGATTGACACCTCCAACTCAATTCCACCTTATGGGCCTACTACACTAGCATCCGTACTCCCATAGGAGCCACTATGTATTCCATCGTCTTTGGTTTTGAAGCCATTCTTCCTATTATGGTCAAGTTACCTTCTTTGAGGGTATCCATGCAAGGGTTGATTGATGATAAATAGTATTGTGTATCTAGATTGCATGAGCTAGAGTTGTTAGATGAGAGAAGACATAATACATTGGTCCATCTACAAGCCTATCAAAACTATCTTCATTGTAGCTATAATAAGAAGGTTGTAGTCAAACATTTTTACATTGGTGACTTGGTCTTAAGAGATAACCCTTAGAACCAAATAGAGTGAGAGAAACCTGGAAAGTTTGAGCCTAAATGGTTGGGTCCCTACATCATAACAACTTATGGATTCGGTGCTTATCAAATTTCTACTCTTGAAGGTGAACCATTACCAAAACCTATCAATAGCATGCACCTTCGTAAGTACTACACCTAGCTTTTAGAGAACACCATCAAAATTCAACAGTACAAAAAAAATTGCAAAAATCAACAAAAATTATCACCTTGATGAAAACCTGGCAAACAGGCATCTTGTGTGACCACAAAAAATTAATAAATTGAAAAAATAGTAAAGAGAAATAATTTGTTCAATAGTGAAAACCTCTTCGATGGCGCTTTGGATAAGTACCATGGTGAAAACCTAGGAAACAAACATCATGTGTAGCTGGTTTTTGCTCCAATCTCTACCACCATTCTATCTTGTTTTTCACCTCCACCCATAATAATCAATGCATTCACCCTAATGCTTCCTCATTCACTCATAATAATGCTTTTTTGTCCTTCTCAAAGCCTGTGAATAGTTGAAATTTTGTGTCTCTTTCCTTCCATGTCCACCCATAATAAGGTTTATCCAACTCCATTTCTAATAAATGGTCCTATACCTGACTGGTGGAAAATCCTTGACTTGTGTCTTCACAAGATCCTAGACTTGGTATCGGAGGTCATAATTCTAAAAATCCAAAAAACATCCAAATAATCTTTCAAAAAACCAAAAACATAGAAATATTCCCAAAATTCCAAAAAAAACAAAACATTTCAAAAATCGAAAAAAATCAAAAACATGTCAAAAATTGAAAAAAATCAAAACAAGTTAAAAATCTAAAAAAATTAAAATATGTCAAAAATAAAAAAAATCAAATAACCTTCAAAACTCAAAAACAGTGTCAGGCATGTCAGTCCAAGTCAATCAAACTACGTTGTCTCTATGCATGTTATGTAGGAAAGGCCATCAATGATAAGCCCCTGATGAACTAGGTTAGTCCCTTAAGGTTTCTAGTGTTGATTCAATCATGATTCACTCCGTAAATTATCCATGGTTAAGGTCAAGTCAAACTACGATGTCTCTGCACTTCTACGTAGGCAATGCCATGTTCGATGAGCCCCTGAGGAACTAGGTCACTCCCTTAGGGTTTTTCAGGTCTATCATGGTCCATTATCATTCATCCCATAACAAGTTTTCACTTGCTATGGTCGATATTTTGATCAGACACAAACAAATATTTGAGCCTCAACCAAATCACAAATCAATAGACTAACTAACCAAGTAGTTTTCAATCCAAATCGATCAATTGCCTAATCATCAATATCCATCAACACTTTTCAGATATCAATGGTCTTATACAAGAGGTGGCATTTTTGAAACCAAAATCGATGTCTTATAGACTTGCCTCATTTGTTGAAACCGGACATGATCATATCATTTGTATTATACAGGATATGTCCTTCCTGAAATTAGACATCATCATCAACTCTATTGTTTGCCTTATACAGGTGGTTGCATGATCAAAATTAGACTTGATGTCTTATATGGCATGCTCCCTTTCCTAAAACTAGGCATTATCAATTCGTCAATCAATCAATCGTATCAATCTTATCAACAATCAATCACTAGCAAACGATCTATATGGATGTTGACTTTTTTGGTCTAGTTGGTCTTATCTTTTTATTGATTTGGGTGGGTGCAAAAAGATGGGTGGCCAAAAAGTGTCTAAAATTCTTAAATTTTATTAAAAAGTCACAATAAGAGCACATTATAATGCAAGTGCATTGAAGCTCTTTATAACAAAAAGGTAACATTTCTCATTTCTCATTTCGATGTTTTCCTCCAAACCTATGGCCTTCAAACCCTCAAGAGCATGCTCATGTTATTGGAGACCAAATTCTTCATCAAATCATTGCCGAATCTTTGCCAAAATGTTGCCATGATGTCAGGAGGTTAAAGGAGTAAGTTTTGTTTTTTTTTTATGTGAATTTGTTTCTAAATAGGTAGATTTAATTTTTTTATGTAAATTTATTTAATTTATAGGAAATGATAATCAACCTCCTAATCCTAAAAATTCTCCTTCACCTCAACCCGAAATACTTGCTGAAGAACAACCCCAACAAAAAACACCTCCAGTAATTCCTCTTGATATGCTCCTGGAACACAAGAAAATTTAATGGGGAAAATTGAAAAAAATAAAATAAAAATTGAGGACATAATTGCAAGGTTGGAAGATCTTGCAAGTTCAACCTTGCATAGATCCACACTTGCTCAATCTCTTGAATCTATGTTATCAAATTTAAATTCAATTAGCAAGAAAATATCTACTTGGTTGGATAAGAAGAGAGAGTTTAGACAATTTTATGCAAATAAGTATCTTATAAACAAGTCAAAAATTACAAAATTACAAAATTTGATTTGTGTTCCCTTTTTAGAAACCCAAGAACAAATCAACCTCTACACCCTACAAGCAAGAGGTTCCCTATCCATTGGTGTAACTACCAAGGGATAAAGAACCTTTTTGGAAGAGGTGGTGGATGGTTTTTTACCATCCTCCATGCAACAATAATGAGGTCCTAAAATATTTCTTGAGGAAACTCTACTGTAATTTTTTCCTCAATAAAGTCCCAAACTATTTTGATATGCAGGACTTCCAGGGTAGAGGTGGGGGCTTTGCATAAGATAGACCAAGGGAACGTCTTGACCCACAGTGGCCAACGAGATGAACACTCACTAGACTAGCGTATGAGCACGTGCCTATCCCTTCCATTGTGAAGGAGAGTGCTGAGGTCGAGACACTATAGTCCATTAGTTTCTTGACCCAGAGCATCATAGAGCATGCTAGTCCTGCAACACAGCGTGAACCGAGCGAGAATTTGGGGAGTAGGGTTTCACCACATATTTTTTAGGCTTGTGGTCCAGCCTATGGTTATGACCCCATGAATAGTTAGGATGCAGATGTACAGGCTACATCTGCAGTTGAGCAGATGGTAATGATAGATGCTCTCCTAAATGAGGCTTTTGGCCTTGATATTCACGTAAATATTAGCAAGTTCATTGAATTGAATTTATTAAATTTCATTTTTGAAATGCAAGATTAACTAATTTAGTGTAATGATTGTAATGAAATTTCAAGGTCATAGTGTTCATTCAGTTTTTAGTATCCCTCCACCTTCGTATTATGCTACGGCATGTACTACTGAAGTATGTAACAAGTAAACAATTATAAATATTACATGTATCATTGTTATATGAATGGTATTCGAATATCTGATTTTGGATGTTGAATAAGTTAATCTTGGAGATTTAATGACAACACCTCCCAGTGGAAGTGGACTTCGATGCTCCACTTAGGTAATAAAATGAAGAGTTTAACTAATAAATTGTACTTAATATATTTTTGTAGCTTATATTCATATTGTTGATTACATTGCATTGCACATATTTCAAACTCAAAGCATTACTTCACATTGCATAACTAATAACTAGATATTGATAGATGATTTTTTTTTAATTACAATATAAGTTTTTAGAAAGTCAACATTAGCAATTATGCAATTACTTCATATTGCATAACTAATAACTAGGAGCAGCTACCAATTGCATTTTCTTGTCATGGCATTCCATGAGACCATATTTTATTGAGGCATTTTTTCAAACAGTTCATTGCCTTGTCTATGTTATGGATGCTTGGAAAAAATCTATCAAAGCATAATAGTAAGCTATAGCAGAGACAAGGCAATGAGTTTTTTGAAAAAATGCCTCAAAGAAGTATGTTGATGGACATGCAATGAGCTAGTTGATGTCCATCACCACACTTCTTTGAGGCATTTTTTCAAACAACTCAATGCCTTGTCTATGCTACCACATTTTCCATACATGTCTACCAAAGCATTTTATCAAACAATTCAATTCCTTGTTGCTATGGCTAAAAACCTAAAATAGCTACTTTTGAACAAATTATGGATGCTTGGAAAAAATATATCAAAGCATAATAGTAAGCAATAGAATAGACAAGGCAACGAGTTGTTTGAAAAAAAGCATCAAAGAAATGTGGTCTCATGGTGATAGACATCACCATGAGACCACATTTCTTTGAGGAATTTTTTCAAACGACTTGCTTCCTTGTCTATGCTACCATATTTTCCATACATGTCTACCAAAGAATTTTATCAACTAGTTCGCTTCCTTGCTACTATGGCTAAAATCCTAAAACAAGTGCTTTTGAACAAACTATGGGGGTTTGGAAAAAATCTATCAAAGCATAATAGTAAGAAATAGCATAGAAAAGGCAATGAGTTGTTTGAAAAAATGCCTCAAAGAAATGTGGTCTCATGGTGATGGAATTTTTCATACATACATGTCTAGCAAAACATTTTATCAAACAATTCACTTCCTTGTTGCTATGGTTAAAATCCTAAAACAGGTGCTTTCAAACAAACTATGGATTCTTGGAAAAAATCTATCAAAGCATTATAGTAAGCAATAGTGTAGACAAGGAAATGAGTTGTTTGAAAAACTGCCTCAAAGAAATGTGGTCTCATGGTGATGTCCATCACCATGAGACCAAATTTATTTGACGCATTTTTCCAAACAACTCACTGCCTTGTCTATGCTACCAAATTTTCCATACATGTCTACCAAATAATTTTATCAAATAGTTCACTTCCTTGCTACTATGGCTAAAATCCTAAAACAAGTGCTTTCAAACAAACTATGGATTCTTGGAAAAAATTTATCAAAGCATAATAGTAAGCAATAGCATAGACAAGGCAATGAACTGTTTGAAAAAATGCTTCAAAGAAATTTGGTCTCATGGTGATGGACATCACCATGTCCATCACCATGAGATCACATTTCTTTCAAACAGGTCATTGCCTTGTCTATGCTACCACATTTTCCATACATTTCTACCAAAGCATTTTATTAAAAATTTCACTTCCTTGTTGCTATGGCTAAAAGCGTAAAATAGGTGCTTTTGAAAAAACTATGGATGCTTGGAAAAAATCTATCAAAGCATAATAGTAGCAATATCATAAACAAAGTAGTGAGTTGTTTTGAAAAAATGCCTCAAAGAAATGTGGTCTCATGGTGTCCATCACCATGAGACCACATTTCTTTGAGGAATTTTTTCAAAACAACTCATACCTTGTCTATGCTACCACATTTTCCATACATGTCTACCAAATCATTTTATCAAATAGTTTACTTCCTTGCTGCTATGGCTAAAATCCTAAAAAAGGTTCTTTTGAACAAACTATGGATGCTTGGAAAAAATCTATCGAAGCATAATAGTAAGCAATAACAAAAACAAGGCAATGAGCTGTTTGAAAAAATGCATCAAAGAAATGTGGTCTCATGGTGATGTCCATCATCATGAGACAACATTTCTTTGAGGGAAATCACCATGAGACCACATTTCTTTGATGTATTTTTTCAAATAACTCACTGCCTTGTCTATGCTACGACATTTTCCATACATGTCTACCAAAGCATTTTATCAAAGTACACTCAATTTTTTTTTCAAACAGTTCACTGCCTTGTCTATGCTACCACATTTTTCATACATATCTACCAAAGTACTCAAAATTTTGATGATTATCTCATACATTATAAGCCATGACCTACATCACTATTCTAGTTTTTTCGTAATTGAATAATGTTGTTTTATTTTCAGATGATGCAAGTGGAGACACCTCTTGATGTTCATATGGCAATGGAGCATGGTGTATCTTCCACAATTGATAGCTCCATGCCTTTGATGGTGGTATGAGGCAGATTAGTAAATTTCAAATTATATTCCTTGTTATAGTTGTTAATAATTGAAAAATCAAATGATTATTGATTTGTAGTTTAATTTCTATTTGAATGGTTTCTATAGAACTTTGGAACACCACAAATTGAGCATGCAGATGTTTCAAATGAGGAGGGAGATCATCTAGCGGTGGTAAGTGATTATTTTGTTAAATATTTCATTTAAAAAAATTAATATCTATATATTAATGTCTATAATTTTTATTGTAATAGTTAAAGCTCCATGAAGAACTAAATAGGAGGAGAAACCCTCGAGTTCAAAGCAAACCTATATCATACACATCTCCATCCCCCTAACGATCAAAGGGCACCTGTGATGTATTTTCTTCACTTGGAGGGTAATGAGTTTTTATTGGGGTCCTTTGTTCTATACCTATATGGCATTTTTGGACATATATTTTGTATTTCATATACTTGACATTGTATGCCTATATGACATTCTTGTAAGCTTATATGGCTATTTTGTATATATTTTACTTATTTTGACATATAATGATGTATGCCTATATGGCTATTTGGTTAATACACATCTTTTTTGTTGATGGTGTCCATATTTGCATTATAAATCCACACTTCAATGGATATTTGTAGATGGTTTACTTCAAATATTTAAAGTCCAATTGTATTACATGCACTCTTCCTTTATATAATTGTAAATATATAAAGTTTAAACATTATTCTCCTCTAAGATTATTGAACATTAAATCAATCATATGAATGTAATAATACATGATACAATTTAACACCTAGGTCTCTCTACCACTACACATCTAAGCCCATACTCTCTAGGATCATTGTAGCATTGCAAGGAAATTCATGTAATTATATAATGCACTTTGAAGTATGCGACTAAAAATGAGAAAGACATTATTACATGTGACCTCATACTCTTAGAATTTTGTCATATAATTCTTGGAAGACATCTACCATTCCACGCGTATGCTTTATGCTACCATTCACATGTATGCTTCATGCTTCTTGTGTATACTTCATGTGTTGACGTGTATGATTCATGATTCTTGTGTATACGTGATGTTCTCGTGTGTATGCTTCATGTGTTGACGTCTATGATTCATGCTTCTTGTGTATACGTGATGTTCTCATGTGTATGCTTCATGCTTCTTGTGCAAACTTCATGTATTATGTGTATTCAAATGTATATTTTATGGTCCTATGTATACTTCACGTATTACGTGTATTCACGTGAATGCCTCATATTTCGTGTATGATGGATATCTATTTGTTTACTTCATGACCAGATGTATCTTCAACAAGATTACTCCATGTGTATTAAAAATGTTGTTTTTTGAAATTCTTTCTAGGTTGATAAGCACTAACATAAAAGGGAGAGAAATTTATCGTTGAGAAAGACATCCATAACATCTTTGAATAATTCAATTAAGAATACAACCTTAGGCAATATTGTATTTAAACAAATTTAGGTTTTCACAAATAGCGATGATATGATTTAGGTTGTGACATTTCAAAGGCGAAAAGTTATGACCCTTCGAATAGTAAAGACTATGAACCTTTTATAATGAAGGGCAGTGACCATGACTAGCGTATATGTGCCTAACTAGAGGTGTTGGCACTAATGGTTTGGATCCACAAAGAATAAAATAAAAAGTAGTCTACCTTGTAACTTTATACTACATGCATCTAAGAGTTTTTGAAGCATTAGAAAAAATTTCACCACGGGAAAATTCCTTAGAGATATCAAAAGCCGAGAGAGGTTATTATAGAGGGGCCCTACATGATCTTGTAGCCTCAAACAAAAATTTTCTAAGTGACATGTTTTCTGAGTAATAGCTACTCAAAGATTGTTGCTTTTTTTCACTTTGGTCTCTTAAGAGACTTCGTCGGTACAATGTAGCTTAGACTGTTTTGGTGTGTTTGGGTGTGAAAAAAGACCTTTCCTAACATAAACCCACCAATTTGGATGTGTTGGAATTGTTGATTTGGTCATAGGATGAACACAACTAAAGTTACACCACTTTGCAACTTTACATTGCATGCATTTGACCCATTTTCCATTAATTGAAAATTTGAAACTACGAGAAAACACTTTAGAAATATGAAAAAATGAGAGAGGTTATTATAGAGGGGCCCTACATGATATCGTAGTCTTAGATGAAATGTTTCTAAGTGACATGATTTTCAATTAATAGATCCTCAAAGATTGTTTCTTTTTTGCCCTTTGGTCTCTTAAGAGACTTCGTCAATACAATGTATATCAAATTGTTTTGGCATATTTTGGTACAAAAAAGGACTTTGCATAGTATAAACCCACCAATCTAGACATGTTGGAACTGTCGTTTTGGTTGCACAATGAACAAACTGAAAGTTACACCACCTTGAAACTTTACATTGCATGGATTTGACCCATTTTCCAACAACTAAAAACTCAAAATCACGGGAAAACACCTTAGAGATATCAAAAACTAAGAGTTTATTGTAGAGGTGCCCTACATGATCCTGTAGCCTCAAATAGAATGTTTCTAAGTGACATGGTTTCTAAGTAATAGCTTGTCAAATATTGTTGCCTTTTTGCACTTTGGACTCTTAAGGGATATCACTGGTACAATGTAGCTCGCACTGTTTCAACATGTTTGGGTACAAAATAGAACCATTCCTAGCATAAACTTTCCCATCCAGACATGTTGGAACTATCGGTTCAGTTGCAAGAAGAACAATATGAAAGTTACACCATCTTGCAACTTTACACTGTATGCATCTGACACTTTTTCTATGAACTAAAAATTGGACACCGCAGAGAAACACCTCAGAGATATCAAAAAATGAGAGAGGTTATTATAGAGGGGCCCTACATGATCTTGTGCCATCAAATAGAATGTTTCTAAGTGACATGGTTTATGAGTAATAGCTCCTCAAAGATTGCTATCTTTTTGCACTTTGGTCTCTTAAGAGACTTCATCAATACTATGTAGCTCAAACTATTTTGATGTGTTTGGGTGTGAAACAAGATCTTCCCTAGCATAAACCTACCCATTTGGATGCATTGGAATAGTCGGTTTGGCCACATGACAAACATAGAAGAATCTACACACGCACCTTCCTCAACTTCTCGAGAGTAGGAAGAATCTCTTCATTGAATAAATTATCTATCTCATTTATTTTGGTTTGCTTCTTTTTCAAGTGTTTTTAGAGCAGACTAACCTCCTTTTCATTGACGATAAAATATTCTTCTTATCTTTTAATTCCTTTTCTAAGTTGCCAATTTTAGTCTTTAGTTGTTTTGCTTCAATTTTAACACTTCCAACTATTGCTTTTGCATCTGCAACTTGACCATCCACAAATTTTTCTTCATCTCTACTACTATTACCTATTAACACTCCCCTAGTATTCCTTTTCATGATCTTTTAACTTCTTTTTCATATCTTTTACTGTGAACTTTAGATCAACTGCTCTATCATCAATGCTTAGGACAACAACATCCCTTTGTTTGATAGAGTTTTCAATGTCTTGAAAACTTTCATGTGTCCACCACACCAATTCTCCTTGTTTGCACTTACATTTGATATTGCTTCTTCCTTACCATCTATTTCCAGTTGTATTTGATCCATGAAAGTCTTAAGTTCGAGAGTCTTTGACTTCATTTGTTCAAATCCACCTATAGTATCGTCTCTCACTTTCTTTGCCTGCACAAATTCTTACCAAATACAAAACCTCTTGAGTTTTTTCCACTTCTCCATTGCCATTTTCCCATTCCACATACTGCATAAGAACCTTCCTTGAAACTTCTCAAGAGGAAGAATAATATCTTCATTCTTATCTAACTCATTCACTTTGGTCTTCTTCTTTTAAAGTATTTTTAGATTAGATTCCTTTTTTATTTTATACATTCTAGTACTTGCTACCTTCATTTTTGCATTGTTATTTTCCCATTGCACATGTTGCACACGCACCTTCCTCAACTTCTCAAGAGTAGATTATTTTTTTTCCATCCATTCTACTACTTGTTGCTCAAGTTATGCATTGTCTATTATCAAGATTGGATATGATATGATAGGATATAGATATGATGATAAGGGTAGGCTAATGGTCGAAAGGACCAAGGTCTAAGGATAATGGTCATGATGACTAGCTTATGATAATGGATGAAAATGCTAAGATCAGGGAAAGATGATATATTTTGGATGGATATGATGGAAATGGTTGATGTTTCAGGTAAATGATGGTTGAGGAAGGGACTCCCAAGTCTGATCTAGGGCTGCAAAGGTCAAGTTTTCAAATTGAGGTCTCTAAATGGTCAAATGGTGAAACCATAAATATGCATATAATCTACCTAATATTCATTGTATATGTGTAAAAATGTAGTAGAAAAAAATACAAACATATATAAACTTGGAACCAAAACATATGTAAACTTGAAATATAGAAACAAAAAGTCTAACTATCAATTGCAATACATTAATATCAATAACATGACCTTACAAAATCAATGTGCATACTTACAAATTAATTCAACGAACCACTCGGGTTTGCTCTACTCTTTATTGTGTCAAGTATTGCCTTATGGTCAGACTCACACACCTTCCACAAGGTTTTGTTAAAAATTCTACCCCTATATTGTATCAAATGAACATTGGATGCCACATAAAGGTTTAAGTAATGAAGAATCTTTCGATGCATGTCAAAATCCTGAAACAATCAGACATTAACACTCTTATGTGGGTACCTTCTAAGACATGTTCTAGTAACTACTACCAAGCATGTAGGGTATTCAATATTTTCTCCATTTGTAACTAGGGCCTCCAATTTCTTTTGGCATCAACACAATGACACAAGTAATAATTTGTTCCCTCTATAATGTCTTCATCTGCAATGATTGTATAAATATTCCCTACATTGATATGTGCAACAAATGAGATGAAATTAGTTAACATTACAAAAACACTACAAAGTAAGATAACATTAGGAATTTAAAAAACTATGCAAGTAGATATATTACTTGGTTGAACTAGATCTGTTATGTGGTCAAATTCAACCAATGATTCCCTCTATGTCAGTTCTAGTGTCGTCGACGGTCGATATGTGTCAAGTGGACTAAGATAACTTAACCACCATTCATCAACCCACTCCTTTAACTCACACTCATTCCAGGATTGAATTGAACATGAAGAACAAAAGCACGTCATCTTCCGCATATGGATACTCCATGAATGTGCATTTGAGGTTTGGAAAGAGTTTAGCTCACTTGATCATGTTAGTGTACAACAATCCTCATATGGTGCAATGTTAGTATCATCTATCAACCAAAAAAATCTATGAACTAAAGAATTACCTTCATTACTTGAACCCATTGAAGCATTACACCATTTGATGATTGCTTTTGAATCTGTCAACTTTGCATTGTATTTATACTTTAACTCTTCTCATGCTATGGTTCTTTTGATACATGCTCTTGCACCATCACACTCCCCCTTTCCATGCCCGACCTCACAAAAGTTCCACATATGTCGAACACTTGTAATATTATGCATCCTACTCAACCAATAGAACATCCACGAGTTCTTGAATTGTGATGCATAGTTATTTGACCACATGATATGCTAACTGAATGATATGCCCCTTCTAGAAAAATTATTGTAGAAAACCTAAAAACAACTTTGCATGAACTTTGTAGAATGTGTGTGATAATCACTAATATAAAAATGATACTCCCTTATGATCTTTTTGTCATCCTTTGTACTATCATTCACATGAATGAATGCAATGTGCACAAATATAGAAACCTGTGTGGAGTTATAATATTGTGATTGCACCTCACACAGTGGTTGTAGACTGTAGTTCTCTAGAAATTCGATGATTGAAACAATGCTACCAATGGGAAATGTGTCCTTGCATAACTTGAATTGTAAGTCCAACCATTGAGCTCTATGGGTATGCCTTGCATACTAATACACTATAATTTCACGAAATGTAGACATAAACTGATACACTAGAATCTTTTAAATAACCAAATCACACCTTTTTGCTTTTTTACCATCTTTTTTATTGTAGGTTGTTGTTTTATATTTCCCAAAATTTACTAGTTCGTTTCCAACTGCATGTTTTCTTTCCATATGTTCACAGATTGGCATACATTGCAAGCCACCACAATGCCGACATGTGCCATCCAAGCATAATTTCTTGTAGATTATTTGACCTTTCTCTCTTTCACATAAAATTATTGATATGAAGTCTCTTGAAGATATTGGTGGGGCATGTATTCCACAATCTTGCAAAACATTGTTAGTATGCAAAACTAAACATATAGACCAATTAAACATCAAAATGGTTAGAAAATTCAATATGTAATCTACAACAACAAGTAGTGCGTGTGCAATTTATTTTGACATAGAAAGGTTTTAGAATTTCAAAATATTTTTGAATTTTTTTAATTTGAGGATACATCTATAGAAATTTACCAAAAATATGTGTTTGAGTTGTATCCAAAAAATGCTTTGGATGTTGCTCACATTTTGACTACCAATTCTCCTTCTTACCACATCCCTTTAATTCAGAGATACCCTTGTGTAATTATTCCAAAAGCATTCAATTAGTGATTTCAATGCTTCAACAATTGGTTTCTCTTTTCGTGGTAGTCTCCCTGAGAATGACCATAATTCATTGGCATTAGTGTCCTCGATTCTTTGGCACCTTCCAATGACTTTTGATAAAGTTTTTCTATTAATTCTGAATGCTTGAATTGTCCTTCTAATGAGATGAGCTTTCCTCATTTTACTACTTACTATTGTCGATGTAATGACATGTCGTGTGACATTACTATATTTTGTGGATGATGTGTTACCTAAACTCTCATATGCACTCATTAGATTCTTCACAATAGATTTTTCACTTGCAGCTTTCGATGTTCTCAACCCAAGAATCTTCATGATGGACCTATACTTTATACTTCACATCATTTAAACAAATAGTTGACATCTTGTGGTCTCATTTAACTTTTCAAAGAACACTCTCCAAATCTTATGAGCATATCTTCTACAAGTGCGTTTTGGAATCTTACCTTCCATTGGCTGCAAAATATTCTCATTAATATCAATCAAATACTTTGGATTTCTATGCAAAATTCTAGGTGTTGTTCTCAAAGGTAAATTCATCTCAATATTAGGAATTTCATCAATATTTAAATGAGATGGGCTAGGTGGAATACCTTCGATCGGGGATGGAATAGATGGCGTACCTTGAGGCTGAGATGGGAATGATGGTGTACCTCCTTGCTCACATGTGAGTGATGATGTACTCTCAACTTGAGAAGTGGTAAATGGTGCCCCTCCATATTGAATTATGATAGAGGACGTGTATCCAACTACGGTATTCAAATCTCTTATAGCACAAAGTTTTTGAATTTGTTCCCTTTGTGCCGCCAATACCATATCTCTTGTTGATTGTTGAGGTTCCTATTCAGTTGGAATCCCTTTAACAATCATGTCTAATTTCCTCTTCTCACAAAGTTCCCTCATATTGGTTGCTTTCTTTGCATTCTTAGCTTCTTGCTCTTCCTGTGTTGGTTTAATCCTTGATTGTTTCCTTGGCATGACGAAGAATTTTATCTATAGCATGATAAAGAGACAAATATTAGTTCCTAAAAAATGAATCCATACAAATAAATGAAATATATGTCATTCAACCCTTCATACAAAATACATACAATCATCATGTAGAATTTTTTTATGGAATTCCTTAAAGAAATATGGTCTCATGGAATGCCATGATTGTAACATAAGCACAAAATGGATTTTTTAAAGGACATTACAAAATTTTAAGAAAATACAATATGCTTGAGTATAAATCCAAGTTCCACAACTTTTGTCAACATCCTACCTTTGGAAGAAGGTATGGCAATCAATCAAATCATTGAAAGAAAGGGGTATTTTTGTCAAATGTTATAATTGCAACTCCCTTGGCAGCAATGTATGAGAAATGTGGAAGCATGGACAAGGCATGTGAATTTTTTGACAAAATGCATCAAAGAGATATGCCATGTATTGCAATGATTGTAGGATATGGACAAAATAGATTTGGTGAAAAGGCTTTAGAAACTTCCCAACAAATGCAATAAGTGGGTGTCAAGCCAAATTCTTCAACCTTTGTCAAGATCCTCCCTATCCATGCCAAGAAAGGATATTTGGAATAGGATATGGGCATCCATTAAAGCATTAAGGATAGAGGAATTTTTTAAATTTATAGTTGTAGCTTACCCTAGTAGATGTGTAAAAAAATGTGGAAGCATAGACATGTGGATTGTTTGGAAAAATGTCTTAAAGAGATATGGTCTCATTGAGCATTATGATTGTAGAATATGCACAAAATGGATTTGTTAAATTTTTTTAGAATCTTTCAAGCTAATGCAATTTGAAAGTGTAAAGCAAAAATTGACAACCTTTGATAGCATCCCCTTGCATTTTCCAAAATGGGCTATTTCAAACAAGGTATGGGCATCCCTCAAAACATAATGAAAGGGGGATTTTTGTCAAATGTTATAGCTGCAAATTTTGTATTAGACATGTATGCAAAATGTGGAATCATATACAAGGAATATGAATTGTTTGAAATGATACCTCAAACAGATGTCATCTTATAGAATGCACAGATTGCAAGATATGCATAAAATGATTTTTTTGATAATATTTGCTAGCATATATTCTTCCTACCTATGCTAAAAATGGGAGCTTTGGAATAGGGTATGGGAATCCATAAAAGCATAATCAAATAGGGATTTTGTCAATATTATAGTTTGAAAATTTTTGGTAGACATGTATGCTAAATGTGAAAGCATAGACAGGGCACATGAACTATTTGACATATAATTGCTCAAAGATGTAGTGTAGAAAAGTGTAACCCTTTATACTTTTTCTTTGTTTGGGCCCTCCTAATTTAAAATGGACATAATAATTCCTTAATTTAGTGTTGTTAAATGTACCCCTTTACATTTACACACTTATTTGGGCCCTTTTAATTAATTAAGATTAATTATGCCTTAATTGGACCTTTTATTCATTTGCAAACACGATACTTATAACCTAAACACTTTGTCAATAAGCTATAGGAAGCAAAAATCAATAAAATTAGGGCAGATCTTGATCAAGTGACTATGTATAGAGAACTCCACATTCATATCCAAAAACATGAACAAGTGGAAGCATTAAAGCAAATTTTGTCCAAGGATATTACCAACATAATGCAAAGATTGGCCTCAAGATCTGGTTTTTAGTACCTCTTTTTGCATGAGGACATGCAAATCCATCAGCTGGGGTAATGATGAGAGGGAAAATGTCATATTTCTACCATTCCTAAATTACCCTTATTCCTCCATTTTTATTACTCTTCCTACCCTTCCTATCATTAGTTGCCTTAGAGAAATAGAGATATTTAATAAATTGTAAAGGAATTAAAACGAGTAAACCATACAGATGCTAATTTGATGACTAATATGGTAGGAGATAATTAAGGGTAGAAATTTGAGGTGGGATTGCAACTGTTTGAGCGCATTGTAACACCCGCCACGAAACCCTAGAGAATAATCTTAGAATCTGCCTTCCAGAACCTTTCATGACTCTATCTTCGATCTCACCTCCTGGTAGCAACTGTTTGCAAGAAGTGTTGAAAGAATTTGACTCCTCAATTCCACACCAAGAGTCAACTCAGACAACTCACGTCTTCGTCTGCTGAGAGCGTCGACAACTACGTTCTCCTTCCCCTGGATGTACTTCACCTCAAAGTCATACTCACAAAGGAATTCCATCCATCGCCTCTGCCTAGCATTAAGATTAGGTTGCGTGAAGATGAACCGTAGACTTTGATGGTCATTGTGCAACTCAATTTTGTGTCCCAACAAGAAATGTCTCCATCTCGTCAAGGCGTGCACTATCGCTGCCAACTCAAGATCGTGTGTAGGGTAATTCAATTCATGATCCTTGAGTTTGTGTGATTCATACACAATCACTCGACCATCCTGCATCAAGACTGCTTCTAATCCCTCCAAAGATGCGTCAGTATAGATAACAAAATCTCCAATAGGATCAGGTATCACAAGAATCGGTGCACTAGTCAACTTCTCCTTCAACATCTGGAATGTTGACTCACACTGTTTTGACCAAACGAACTTCTTCCCTTTCCTCTGAAGAGAAGTGATAGGATGTCCTATCCTCGAGAAGCCCTCAACAAAATGTCTGTAGTACCCTGCTAAACCCATGAAACTACGTATCTCTGCCACATTAGTCGGTGCAGGCCAATCAATGATCACTTGGATCTTCGTAGGATCTACTGCAACACCCTCTCCTATAATCACATGTCTAAGGTACTTGACCTTAGTCTTAAAGAACTCACATTTGGACAAGTTAGCGTACAACTGATTATCTCTCAAACACTGCAATACCTGCCTCAAATGCTCCTCATGTTCCTCTACTGTCTTGGAATAGATCAGTATATCATCAAGGAATACCAGTACAAATCTATCTAGATATGTGTGGAAGACTTCATTCATCAAGCTCATGAACACATATGGCGCATTCGTCAACCTGAACAGTACCACAGTAAACTCGTAGTGACTGTAACGTGTGTGAAACACCATCTTATGGATATCGAGATCAAATATGTGTAGTTGATGATACCCTGATTTAAGATCAATCTTTGAAAAGACTATAGCACCCTTGATCTAATCAAACAAGTCATCAATCCTAGGTAAGGGATATCGGTTCCTGATTGTCACTTTGTTCAACTGATGGTAGTCTATGCACAAACGAAGAGAACCATCCTTCTTCTTCACAAAGATTACTGGTGCTCCCCAAGGTGAAACACTAGGGCGGATGAAACCCTTCGCTAACAACTCCTCTAGCTGCAAGCGAAGCTCCTTAAGATCCTATGTAGTCATACGGTATGGAGATCATGAAATAGGCTCGGAACCAGGTAATAGATCAATCCTGAAATCAATGTCACGCTAAGGTGGCATCCCTGGAATATCATTGAGAAAAACATCTGCATACTCCTAGAGTATGGGGTGGCTATCAAGAGTAACCTTCTCCTCACTATCACCCAACTCCAAGTCATCTACTGTCACTGCAAATAACTGACATCCCTGATGTACACATCTCCTCAGCTGCATAACGAAGATCATCCTCAATAATATGGGTCTTTGAACTCCCACAATCTCTACCTCACTACCAGATGCATCAATGCATCGAATTGATTTACATCGATAGTCAATCACGACCTTGTGAGCCTCAAGCAAATCCATCCCAAAGACAATGTCATATGACCCCAATGGTATAATGCAGAGGTCTAATGTAGTGTGAAAGGATCCAATATCCAATCTACAATTGGGTACTAGAGATTAAATTGCAACTTTAGCACCAGAGGCCAATTCAACCTACCACTTAACGTCTTGCTTTGTTTCCCTCAGTCTACATTGTGCCATGACAGACGATGAAATAAAGGAATTTGATGCTCTAAAATCAAATAAAATGGTAACCTTGCTACCCTTTAACATACCAAATGTCTCTACTACTATGCTTTGATGATCAGCCTGGCAATTATCAATCACAACAAATACTTGATGCCTTCTGCCTACATCACCAACTGTTGGTTTTGATGCTACTGACCTCTAAGTGTACCTTGATGTGCCCCTATTGGGACATTGTCATGCTATGTGACCCTATTGGCCACACGCAAAACATCTAGTACCCCTGCCATAACCTCTACCTCCAGAAGGTGCGCTCGACTACTGAATGCTACCACTATAGGTAGACTATGAACTATGTGCCAACTGCTCATAAGTGTTGCATTTATTATGCCTCTAGTTCCTGTCACCACCTGATTGATATCTGTCACCTTGTCTCTGCTGGAAACTCTTTCATTTCCCTTGCGAATTTTGATACTGTCCACTTTGTGCAGACACCTGCTATGTCCTAGGTGGTCCAGCTCCCTGAGTTTGACCACTATGTCCACTCGGTCTTGTAGCTGAAGAACTGCCTATTTGTACTCCTATGTGACCACCCAATGCCATCGCCAGGTTCTCCTCCACCAATATGGCCTTCACCACCATTGTCTCCATATTCTTGGGTTCGAAAACCCACACACCACCACTGATCTGGGCATTTAAGCCACTAATGAAATGCTAAACAAGCATGCCCTCATCATCACCGATGCCTGCAAACTGCTTGAGCTAGTAAAAATGACGCTCATACTGCTCTAAGAACATAGCCATTTGTCACAAGCTATGGAACTCATATCCTCGACGTTGTCGCCAATGGTCAGAAAGAAATATGGCCCTAAACCTCTCTAGGAACAAATCCGAAGATACAATATTAATATCAATATGGAGCTTATGCTCCTCCAACCTCCATTAGGTAGATGCAAAATCTCTCAGGTGCATGATCGCACATCTAGCTTTGGTATTGCTACCATAAGGGTGCATAGAAAAACACCGATTCAGATCTATCAACCACGTCTCAACCTCTGATCCACTACCCAAACCATCAAATGTAGGTGGATGAGCTCTAAGCAGGTCTCTCATATGAGAAGCCATGACTACCTCTAACTGTGTTGGAACCTCTCTCACCCATAATATCTTGATCTCTATCCTGCCTCGAACCTAGACGAGCTAGTGTCTCCTCTAATAAACGACGCAACTGAGCGTCCTCGATCCTTGGTGGACCCTGATTCTGATCACTAACCTCAAGAGTGTTTTGGGAAGCCTATTTCTCCTCACGATCTAAGTCATCCGCGACCGCCTACATGGCCACGACCTTTACCGTGACCTCGCGTAGGTGGCATGATCCTATACAGATACACACCACGATATAAGACAAGGTATGCAAACATAAATCCTATGCAACTAATAGCTTAATGGGTTCAACATTATCCCAGAGCACCCAATGTTTAAACTTCGGATTTGATACCATGTGTAACGCCCGCCACGAAACCCTAGAGAATGTCACACACATAACAAAAGTGAACAATTTTTTTTTCTTTAAAGTGTAATTAAACAAGTAAAGTAAACTACACTAACACATACATTCTCTAAGGTACGCGATGATGATTACTTACAATACCCAGTACTAACAAAAGTTACTAAATATAACTTATATCTATTACTCATGAATTAAAGATCATACATCCAATAACATTAAAATACATTACTTAAGCTATAAAGTACCATAATGATTCATTCACACATTGCATTTATTTAATATTACAATTACAATTATCATATCCAAATGAGATAGTTTATAGAAAGGTGTTACAATTACAAATTACAAAGGTTCTCCTTGAATACAATTGAGGAGTGATAAAATTACAAGGTATCCAACAGATACAAGTGAGAACATGAAAGAATTACAAATCCACTTGTACACACGAGCTCTCCAATAAGGAAGTACCCACCATCACGAACAAGAACTAGCGACCCAACGGTGTAAGGTGCACGTTCCACCCAACCAAGTGGTACCCGAAGGCCCACCCCCGTGCTAGGAGATAGTAAAAGTGCTTCCTAGGAAAAACCTACAACCTATAGACATAGGTGATAACAATACTAAACTACACAAGTACAAAACTAAAAAAATGGTTACAATGCTTCCAGATAACATGATCAACTACACAATACCTAAGAATGATTGACGGTTGTCATAGGAGGAGTGTCATCACAAAGTTGCATGGGTTACCCTGGCGAATCTTCCTAGGCTCCGACCCCCATCTTGGGTTACCTTGGTGACCTCTAATGAAACCCGACCCCACATGCAATCTAATGCGGAATCGATTATCTTTTATAGAGACAAGATAACGATCTTGCCATTCCATGCCTTCTCGTCTCATCCCAAGTCTATACTAGCCCTTGAGTCCATGAGTGAGGCACTTATAATAAGTTAAGTGTTTAAACTACCCTTTTCCCCTAACATGTTTATTTAGTTTTCACTGATTAAACTAACTCTACATGAGTTACCATGACACTACTTTGTGTTTCGGCCCCCATGAAGAGCCACTCCCCTACTAACAACCTAAGGAATCAATTCCACTAACATTGGGTAGACAAGGTGCACATAAAACAATTACAAATACCAACTCAATAACAATATACAACACAACCTGTTCAAAGAACCAGGTGTCCATACTTTAATAAAACCCATGTGCACTACCCAAGTTATTTCAAAGGCTAAATCAACGCAATTAACAACCCCATCTCAGAGATAATACATCTGGAAGACTTATAAACCCATTTAACCCAATTTTCTCAACCAACGTGAATAAAAGAAAATACCACCAAAAAGCATTTCAAGCAATTAAATAAACTATTGTTAGGATTTCCTAAATCCAATTAACTCAATTAACATCACTTGCAAATACCCAAAAGTAAATATAATTACATTTGCAACATTAAGGAATTCTAAAACTAATAATTTAATTCCATTTTCCTCAATTACACATAATGATCAAAATCAATTTTTTAAATAAAATCATTTTATTATAAAATAAATATGTGCATCTATTATAATAAAATAATTTTTTCCCAACAACATGCACTCATCATATGGTAGTCATGGAGTCTATGAAAAAAATTAATGTGTATCTAATAGGTGTAGATGAACATTAGTCAATTCCATTAAAGAATTGAAGGATGAGACATGATAGAATATAACCTTCATACAATACACATCCTTATCCTTACCACAATATGTTATTCAAGCATTTCAAGGATAGAGGGATGGTGTGTAGTGAAATATTATAACCTATCAAAATAAAAAATGCATGTATGAATATCAATCACAAAGCCTAAAAAGGGTGGTTGGGTGGGATAAAAAGTTGTATATCACCATGTATACCCATACCTTAATCAAGGTATGCTAAGCATGAAAAATAGAAATAAATCCAAACCCCTGCAACCTAAAATTAAATGATAAAATTAAAACTACATTAATCTAAAATACCCTAAAATTGTTTAGGGTGTGACCCTAAGGTCAAGCATTAAGAGATGTATGCATGGACAAGTTCAAAAATAAAATAAAAACAAGTTAATCTAAGGAAATCGAATAATGCAAATAAATTAAGCATAATTCTACGTAGTTAATTAATTACAACTAAGAAATGATAAAAGCATAAGTCTACTTAATTAATTAATTATACAAATATGATCTATGACATGTGGGAATAAATCTGCTTATAGTGGATAAATGCAATTCGGTTTACCATGACCTCTAGTCTTTGTTGACTAGTAATGATTGGTGGTATTGAAAAATACTTTAGGGAAATCGGTAGATCATAAGGGCTAAGTTCTCTTGGGTTGACCCCCTTCATTAGATTACATTTATGGTCATGGAAATGATTGAAATATAACACTCTTCAATCACAAATATGAATCAAATGTTCTTACTTGTGTTTTATGCATATTGAATGCATTTAAATACCAATAAATAACAACTAATAATTTAAATGTGTATCAAGTTGACTCATAACGACTAATGAAATAGGCGAGAGTCGACAAATTGAAAATTTGAAAATTTTAAATTTTAAATCAATTTCACTTGATATAAGATCAACTTCATCATTTCAAGATCAATCCATAATGCAAAATAATAATTATGTTGAGAGGTGTAACCCTACAATAACAACCAATTAGTAGGTTGTGTATATGTCCTACAATAACAACCAATTCGTAGATTATGTATATGCCTTATAATAACAACTAGTTATTAGGTTAGACATCCGTGTACATAAAATTGTGAATAAATCTGGCTAAAATTATTAAATCTTGATCACTCTTATTAAAGAACATTTGTTATAATATAGAATGCATATATGGAAAAAATTGGAGCTTTAGCTTTGGTTACACCACAAATCCTTTATTCTTCACCATTGTTTTGTTAAAACTAACTACACATTCCACAAAAGAATGCAAAAACAGGGATTCTACGATGAAAATGGTGAAAAAGTTGAGAAACGCTTGTAATAATGTTTAGGGTATAAGGAAACGTAGTTTGATGTTTTTATCTGTTATTTTTGTTTGCTTTGAATTTTAGAGATTATTCGTTTGGTCTTGTATAATTCAATTTAAATACCGCCCCTTAAGTGCCATTTTTTAGTCGATTTAATTATATTTATGTTGTTTATGTGCAAGGGTAGAGGGCAAAGCGGTTGGAAAGGGGAGAAGCTTCACCTCATTTAGAAATGAAGAATGAACCTTGACATATTAGTGATGTGTGCTATAAAATTTTTCCCCATGACAATGAATAACCAACTACTATTTTGTAACTTCTTCACCCAACATCTCCATCTAAATGTTTTGAGATGTATTTGTAAGAAGCCGTGAGGAGATGGTCTTCTTAGTATTGAATAATGATTGAAACGTCAATGGAAAAGTTGTAGACAACTAGAATATTGTTGCTAGAAGCAAGTCAAGTGTTAGTGTCACCTCTCCTCTACCTTAAGAGATAGGTTTTCACCTGTCCTCTACCTTAAGAGATTGTCGTAATCTTATGGAAGGATGTTGAAATATGTTAAAATAGTTGGTATAAGCTTTAATATTTGAAGCTTGTGTTAAGTTTCATGTCAAATTGAATCTAATAGAGATTTTAAACAAACTTGACCCACCTACTAAGCATGGTTTTAGAGGTAATACAATTCACAAAATAATATATCAAAACATCATTTTCTAATCATTTATACATACTATTAGACTTAAGAATGTGTCAAAACACATTTGATGGTAGTGTGAAGAACTTACTTCATAAAATATTCCTGAAACAATCTTATGTGGTTCCTTTAAAAGTGATGTCATCCTCATGTACATTCAAACCAATAGTCTTAACATCAATAACAAAATTGCAATGGTTAGAAACCATTTAAAAGATAAAATAAATTAGGTTAAAAGAATATACAACGACTATGAAGGGGAGCTAAAAAAATATTATTAAACTAACAATATAGTGCCTATTAGGGGAAAGGATCTAGTAGTTGAGCACCCTGACTTTGTGCCTCTCAAACTCTTGTGTACATGCCTTGGCATGGTGGGGAGCAAAGGAAAATAGGTGCATAAGGTTACTTCTTATGTTGCGCTTTCATCTGCACACGGGGGTGTCAATGGTTGGGTTGTTGGAGGCAAAGGCTCCCTCATCCTTTTGCTCTCAATGAAACTGGTAGTGGGCTGTGCGATGGTAAGAAGGTGACCGCCATGTCTTTGTAGGCTCAAGCGGGGGACTCGATGCCAAGCTTCAGTGGCAGTGGTGGCCCCTCTTTGCCGACAATTTCGTGCCATATGCTCAGGAAAAGTTTTGGCTGATGACTCAATTCATTTCCAACCGGCTATTGGGTCTCAAGAATCATCAAGTTCCAAGCATGGGAACAACCTGTCATTTAGGGATATGCTTGTTGGCTTGAGTCAAGGGAAAAAAATCAAATTTGTAGCATGCGATGCTCGACCACTGAAGGGAAAATTAGTTTCCAATGGGTTTGGAATCTCCATGAAAAGTCCAAATACCCCCATAAAAAAGGAATCTTATTCTCCTGTTTTGGTATTTTTAGAGAAGTTAAGAAAGGAGGTCGATGTTGGTGAATAATATTTTGTGTCTAATGGTTTGATAGGCCAGTTCAACCGCATGTGGCCAAAATTACCAGATCTGTATGATTGGATCTCAAGGGCTTGGCAACCAATGCTCAAAGGTAATGCAAAAATTTACCCTTGTGCTCGAGGTTTTTTTATTGTGGTGTTCGACTGTATTCAAGATAGGGATGCAAAATACGACAAGAAAAATGGTGTTGGGGGAAAATCCTCCTTCTTCTCAAGCCATGGTTACCTGATTTTAACTTGGCTACTACTGGCTTCTTTATCAAACTTGTCCGGATTTGTCTTCCAAATCTCCTATTACAATTTTGGTTTGTGGATTGCTTCCAAGCGATTGGTAATTCTTTGGGAAGCTTCCTTGCTATGGATTTAGACACAACAAATTTTACCCACACAACCTTTGCTCGCATCTTGGTTGATTTGGATGTCACAAGAGATCTTCTTGGTGACATCACTTTCAAGTTTGCAGATCGTTGTTGGATGCAAATTTTAGATTACGAAGGTTTTCCCTTCCATTGTAGGATATGCTTTGAAACTAGACATATGGCCAACTCCTACTCCATAAAAATAAAAAATCTGGGTCTACAATCTTGGTGGGACAATGCTCTACCTCATCACTACTCAATCAAAGCTTTGACAAAGGAGAAGGAGGTGAAATCAGCGCCCTTTCAGAAGTCTATGCCCTCCCCAAAAGTTGGGGAAGAGAAAGCTAAGACACAACAATCTTTGAAATCCTCTTCAGCAGTGAGTTTGGCACATGAGTAGCATCTTCACGTAGAAAAGGAAAATTTAAACCCATCATCAGGAAACCTTCAGTTGGGTGTGGGGAATTCATTGGCTCTGGGTGGAGGGAGTACGCTTAGGCTGAAATCCCGGACACCATCAAAACGAAACAGAAAGTGGATGGGGAGGGTTGGCAGGAAGTACATAGTAAGAAAAAGAAATTCCTCTAGTCAGAATTAAATCAGATTAAATTGCTACTAGGCTCTCACACCAATTTTGGTGTCCATATTTCAACTTAGAATAGGGAGATGTGTATGCACCTATCTAATGCAAATTTGCATGCCAATCATTGGCCATTTATGTACACTTTGAATTTAATCAATAAACTTTCTCTTACAAATAAAAAAAAATCACTTCATAAGGTTTACCAAATACATTTAATAAATAAATAAATAAATATAAAGAATAAATATAAAGAATAAATATTACGTATATATATAAACTATTATATATAAATATGTATATTAATATATATATGTTACTATATTATTTTCACACACACACACATATATAGACACATAATACCATTTGAATAGCAAACATATGCACAATTATGTCGATCGACAATTATACATGGAATATATATATACACATAATTTCATTTCAATAGAAAGCATATGCACAATTATGTCGATCAACATTTATACATGGTATATATATATATGTATATATATATATATATGTATATATATATGTATATATATATATGTATATGTATATATATATGTATATATATATATATGTATATGTATATATATATATATATATGTATATGTATATATATATATATGTATATATATATATATATATATATATATATATATATATATGTCAACTTAGTCCAATTGGTATTCCAATGCATATGGGTAATCCGTCCATGAGCACGAGTAGATATGTCTACCTACATATACTCATGTATGTATTCACTCATATGTATGAGTTTAACATAGATACATACATATATTCATACATCTCATTGACATAGCAATAAACACACAAGGAAGGATTTCCACTTATCATTAAGACTCATCGGATACCTCATTCCAAACATTCATAAACAAGATCACAAACCGATGTAGACACACACAACTAAGCTGAAGATTATGTACCATTTATTCAACTAGCTTGACTCAACTAAGACCAACTAGGGTGTGAGTGTGTGAATGCTCAGTAAGACTGAATTAGAAGTTACCAAACCAAGTTCTTCTCCTGAGTTATACTTCCCCTCTCTTTTAGAGGCTTGGACTTGTTCCTGCATTCAGCTTAGTTCATCATAACAGTAGTTAGTCAAATCAATACATTCATATGCTTCACATATATTTCATATAAAAAATTATCATAAAACATTAAATAGAATCAAACATTCATTCATCATATTTCCATCAGAATTCATACATGTAAAACACATTCACATTTATTAAAGCAATTTACCAAACAAGGCTGATAGTAAATAGGTAATAACACACGAGGTGTAACAAGGATGTTGAACTATGTTAAAATAGTTGGTATAAGCTTTAATATTTAAAGTTTGTGTTATGTTCCATTGCATGGTTACAAGAAATAGCTATAAGAATACTGGCCAAGCAACAACAGTTACAACCCAACCAACAAAATAGAGTAAGGAACAACAAATAGCAAGGCAAGAGAAAGATTGTAACTAAAATAGCATATATACTATACACAGATACATACCAATCATTAAAAACAATACATAAATGTCCAACAACAGTAACCAATCATTTAAATAGTAGTATATTTAAAAAATTAAGCTGTATAAAAAGAGTTCCATTAACTTTGTAAATGTTACCATAAATTATCAACTCTATGTTTCTTATTATTCCTATTCATTTTCATAAACAAAATTGTATTTCATGGGTACATAATTATATCCAAATCTTTATTATGTGAAAATGGAACATCCCATGCCATAAGAAATCAGTGTGAGAGAAAGGCAAGTGTAAATTAGGGGTTATAATTTGGTCAGGAGGCATGAAAGACGATGTAAAGTATCCTAGCCTTTGAATGTTTTTCTCATATCAGAAAGAAATGAGAAAGCGGATGGAATATCAGTTTTATCAAAATAAAGTGATATGCAAAATTATCAACGCCTACACTCTAGCTATTTAAAAAACTTCATCCATTGGATTCTTGTAAGCCTCTAATTCCTTCAACCATCCCATTGCTTGATATCTATCTTTCTACAATAGATTGCTACTGTAGAATACAATATATCCAAGAAGAACCACCACGACATGGTTGTCACCAATTTTCTATCGTGTGACAAGAAAAGCCATGGAAAATAATCAAAAGGATGGCCAAATCTTTAGAAAATTTCAAGAAAATGCAACGAATAGGTGTAAATCCAGACTGTACAACCTTTGCTACCATTCTCCCTACTTGTGCAAAAATGGGGGCTTTGGAATAGGGTATGGACATCCATCAAAGCATAAAGGATAGAGTAATATTTTCTAGATGTTGTAGTTGCAACTGTCTTGGTAGACATGCTTCCAAAATGTGGAAGCATAGATAAGGCACGTGAATTGTTTGACAGGATGTCTCAAAGAGATGTGTTCTCATGGACTGCAATGATTGCAGGATATGCACAAAATGGATTTGATGAAAAGGCTTTAGAAAATTCCAAGCAAATGCAATAGTCAGGTTTATAGCAAAATTTTGCAACCTTTGCTAGTGTCCTCCCCACCCATGCCAAAAAGGGAGCTTTGGAACAATATGTACATCGATCGAAGCATAAAGGATGGAGGAATATTGTTAGATATTATAGTCGCGACTACCCTAGTAGACATGCATACATAAAGTGAAAGTATTAACAATGCACAAGAATTGTTTGATAGAATACTTGTAAAAGATCTCATCTCATGGAGTACAATGATTGCAGGATATGTACAAAATGGATTTGTTGAAAAGGCTTTAGAAACTTTCAAGAAAATGCAATTGGTAGGTGTAAAGAAAAATTGCATAACCTTCGCAATATCCTCCTTTCCTTTGAATGTTTTTCTCATATCTTAACCTAAGGTTGTACACCTTAGTCTACAAGTCTATAGGCTGTCATGACCCTCTTTTTGTTAAAACTTTAGACATATTATAATTTTGTGTGATAATATTATGTAAGTGGTTTTATACAATTAATTTATGTGTGAAGAAGGTAGAGACTAAATAAAGAACAAAAAAATTATTAAATATACACTCCTAAAAAGGAACAAATAAAAGTTAACAATAAATTAATAAATAAGTGTTTCATTAATAATTTTAGCACATGGTGTTGGAGAAATGGAAAAATAAGGAATAAAATAATTTTGAATAAAAATTAAATCATTATATGACAAGTGTCCCCATTCTATCATAAGCATTATTAATTAGCACAATCTATCATTATACTTAATTAATAAAATTAACCATTTTCTTAAGTCACATTAATTAATATAATACATCATTTAATCTAATTAATCAGGATTAGGGAGATGTCACTATTCTCCATAATCCTATAATTTTCTCAAATTTAAAATTCACTCTAATCTACCTCACATGTGACCTGCATGCACAAATCACTATCACTTTATAACTTATCCCCACTCACCCTTGTGTGGGAGTTCACACCATGCATGTGACCTTTCCTATTTGAGCCATTTGGCTTCTCCATGTGTGATCACACATGGTTAAACCCCCCCTCTCTTACATGTGATAGACATGTCATTATCAAGCCACCCTCTCTTTTACATGTCATAGGCATGTCAACATCTCCTCTACCCAAGGTGTGCTCACAAATCAAAATTTGTATTTTAAAATTAGAATTCTCTTGCATAGGGTTATTTGAGCTTGTTTTATTGACTTTAGGGTAAAATGAACCCCTAGGGTTAGTACCTATGGGGTGGGAGCATATTGATAACATAATATGACCTTTTGGGAAAAGTATGAATCCCTAAAAAGTCACTTAAAGAGGAGTGACGAGTTTTATAGTCTTGGGAAAGGTGTGGGGACTTGTCATATCCACCTCTCCCAAGGTGTGCGTGTGAGCACCCTTGGCTCCTCCCCCCATGCCATGTGGGTCTATTTTTAAATCCTTCTCCTTGTGACACTTGTCACAAGGTGAGACTATCAATACAAACCCCATCTTCTCAAACAATCTAGCCATTGAATCAATCTTCAATTTTGACCCTCCATTTAACTCCCCTCAAATCTATAAATTGAGGCCATTTCTTCTCTCATCAACACCACATGAATACTATCTTTATGCTATCACTTTGAAGAAGGATTTTAGATAGGATTGAAAGAAGGAGAATCAAGTTGAAGAAGGCATAAGGAGAAGTTTTGGAAGAAGATTTGTTGCAACTCCATCAACATCTAGGTTCCTTTTCTTTTGATTTTCTTTTAGAAAATTAATTAAATCTAAAAATTAGTTAGAATCAAGCTATTACTCTCTTTCCTATCCTTGTTTTGTGAAAATCAAATTTTAAAATAAAGTTAGAATCAATCTATTATTATTGTTCTTACCATTCTTTGTTTTTCCAAACTAAATCTAGAATCAAATTAATTTTTTTTTTCATCTCTAAATCAATATATTTTAAAAAATAAATAAATTTATTCTCATCTATGTTTATTTACAAATAAATATTTTTTCTTTTAAATTTTTTAATGTCATTACAAATATAAATTAATTTTTTATAAAATAAAATTTACAAATAAATAAATAATTATTTTATTATTGTTAAAATAAAATAAAATATATCTAAATACATATGTTTTATAATATGGGTTTTTATATTAAATTTCTTTATAACATTTAATTCTTTTAAGTTAAATTTTGAATATATATATATATACAAGAATTAATATTCTTTTAATTTAGTTAAGTCATAAATAAAATATTTTTTTTGTTTTGAAATTAGATTGTCCTTTGAAAATAAATAAATTGATAGAATTTTCAAAAGGGGTATTAATTGGATAGATTAAATAATAAATTAGTTGGTCTAATTAACAATCAAAGGATGGACGGTGGCGCTCCCTTTGGGAATCCGGACAAACCACTTTGCGAAGGCGGTTGTTGTCTATCATGGTCTCAAGTTGGCACAAAGAAAAGGGTATCAGAAGGCTTGGCTGGAGGGTGACTCCTTGAATGTTATTAAAAATTTGAAGAATGTTTCCCCTCCTTCTTGGACAATTGAGGCCATGGTTCAAGACTCTATTAATATCATCAATTCTTTTGATAATGTTTACATTTCCCATGTCTTGAGAGAAGGAAATAAGTTGGCAGATTTTTTTGCAAACTATGGTGTTCGTGAGAGTAAGGGATGGGAGTTAAATAACCCAATTCCGTTTGAGGCCTCCACCATTGTTAATAATGAGTGCTAATCATTTATGTCGAATGAAAGGTTGGTTGTCCTTAGTCACGTGCTTGATATTCATGACTAAGGTTGTTCAAGATTTGATTAGAAGTGGTGGCTTTTAAAAGGCTTGCGGTTTATTATTGCATCTCTGTTCGAAGGTTGATTTAACATGAATTCTGAGTATTTTTTTCCTTTGTTTCGAGAGTCTTCGGTTCAGCAAGGCTAGTTTGTTTGGCTCTTGCTTTTGTCGAAAGTGCTTTTGGCTGAGTGTTGGGTCTCTGTGTGTCAAAGTTTCTGCCATGGGAGGGGATAGAAACATGGCTGAGCCGAGGTCCTATGAGACTGTGAAGAAGAAGAAAGAGGTTTGGGAAGTCCTTGAGAAGGGTGGCCTTACTCTATACATGGAAAAGCTGCATGGAAATAATCCCCAAGTTATGAATTTATTTGTTCAAGGCTAGAAGGAGAGGTTTGTAAACCTGAAAGGGAGGGATATTGTGCTGGATGAAGAATTTATTGCCCAGATTACTGGCCTTGCGGTGTGGGGAATGAAGGTTTTTAGGGATAAGAAAGAAGCATAGGAAGTGATGAAAATTTTCTTCAAGAAGGATGAAGCGGCTAACTTGAAAACGGCTAAGAGCGGCGGGTATCAGAGGAGCTCGTTGAAAGTGCTTTGGTGTGATGTGGCTGAGGAAATTATGAGGTATGTTACTCTAGAAGGAAGGTATACTGTGATCAATTCGTATCATTTTCTGCCGCTCAACCATTTTTGTCACAAAAAATGGGTTTCTTTCCCATATTATTTGCTTATGTCGCTGGACTTAGGGATTAAGGAGCATTTAAAAAACCCCAGGAACCCCTTTCTGCATGTGGGGTTGATTCTACTTATTTACAAGCATGTCAAAACCCTTGATTTTCATAAAACCCCTACTGCCCCGTAGGATAAAATTGTTAAACCCCAGGAGGGATATGAGACGGATTTGAGGGATGAAAGGGGTGGTAAGAAGACTAAGAGGAGGAAGCTTATTTTTAATGAGGATTTAGAGTTGGACAGGGTTGGTGAGCTGACTATGTTCCAGATTCTTATGCTTCTCTGGAAGAGGGCCCCATCTCCCCTGTTGTGGGAAAAAGTGGAAAAAAGAAGTTGGGGCACAAAGCGGGCTACATGACATGTAGTGATGAGGTGGAGGAGATTCCTATTAGGAGGGGTAAGGAAAAATGCGACCTTTATGGGGAAGCTTCTTCCCCTCCCCCTGTGACCAGAATTGTGCAGGAGGCGGATGATGGTAGCCGAAAACGTAAAGTGCTGAGTGTGGACCCTTTTCTGGAGAAGGGTGTCCCTTTAAACCTGGCTGGTGGTGTTGTTGGAGAGGATCCTACTAGTGTTGTGGTTGTGTTTCCGAAACAAGGTAGGGAAAGGGGCATAGGTGCTGCGGAGGTGGGCACTAGTAATGAGGTTTCAAATAGGATGCAAAAAGGAAGGCTGTTGTTGAGGAAATTGCTTGCTCCATGCAGATGTTGAAGACCCCCATTCCTATTGGTAAAGGTAAGGATTTTTATGATTAGAGATCTCCTCCTTGTACTCCTGATGAGGATGTGGCTATTGGTAAGCATATTGAAAATTTTGATAGTGAGGAGATTGATGTGTTGGGTTCGGCTCGTGATTCTGCCAATGTTTTTTTTAAACTGTTTAAATGGTTTTTTCATGAGATCAATAGGACTAATATAAAATTAAGAGGTGTTGCTAGTAAGGCTGAGGATGTTTCTTCCCAAAGCCAGATTGATCATGTGATGGAGTCTCTTAATTCTGTTGCTTATACTGTTGCTGAGGAGACTACTAGCTTGAAAAAGAATTGGGAGAGCAGATTCTTTGCTCTTGAGGAAAAAAATGATGATATTAGGAATGTTGTTATGAAAAAGGGTGATGCTTCTATGGATGTGGACATTCTGGTCTCTGCTAAGGTTATTTCACTTATGATGAAAAAGAAAAAGAATAACGTTTCTGTGGATGATGTTGTGGCTGGTGGCAAGCTTATGACTATGGCTGGTGAAGGTGAGAAAGTTGTGGGTAAAGGTTTTGTTTTGATTGATGAGGTTAAGACTAGTGGGTCGGGGGTTCGTACCAGGAACAAAATGAAAGCTCAGGTTGGTGCTTCTGTTGAGGCATCGGATATTCGGGAGAATGTGCACAAGATGGCCGAGAATGAAATGGAAGCTGTGGAGATCCTGAATAATATGTAGGGCTACTGTCTAGTTTCTGTCCTTCTGGCTATTTTTTGGCTACTTTTTTGCTGTTGCTGGGCTGATTGCTGTGTAATGGTTTCTTCTTTTTATATCAACTACTCTCGTTTGTAAAGGGTTCTGAGCCCCTTCAAAACCTGTCTTTTACCTTTAATCAAAACAAATAAAAGGATGGACTTATTCATTAAATGAATTCAAATTATTAAAGAAATTCCTTGAACTTAATTTTAATAATGTTACCCTAATTTAGTAAGACAACAAATTAACTAACATATATGATTGATGAAGATTTGGTCCAAACCATGGTTCTATGAGATAGTATTTAATTTCCTTTGAAGAAAAGATAGAAATGATTACTAGCTATTGTTGAATATAATTAATGAACTTAGAATATACCTCTCTTCTTCATAAAATGATGATAAACTATGAGTATGGACCTAGTTATAGAATATTTTAAAATAGAGGAATGACAACATTTATATCTTATGACAACACTATAACTTTATGACAATAATTACAATTCTATGATAACAATTATGACTATTAGACATTAAATTTTAAGCTTAAATTTCCATTTCATTAAATGAGAAGTTCCTTATTTTACCGAATGGTAAGTAGTAAAATCAAATTCACACAAACAAAATACCATCTAACTTAAGGCATTAATAATATCCCTTTAATAAAATTGCTTTCTTGTTATGCCACAAACTTAACTCTTAGATTTATTGTTATTCTTCAAATAAACTTTCTCTCCATGCAATAAATTTATTTCCTTGGGATTCAAGGTTTATAACACAACATCATAGTTATCATTTAATAAATTTGCAGTAAACTTAGTCCTTCAACGTCAGTGTTATTCTTTAAATTAATTTTCTCCCAAGTAATATGCAAGTAGATTTGATTATTTTTAAAACAAGGTTGATTCATTTAATTACAAGGGCATAGTGTATAAATCATTATGTAATCATTATAATATTATTAAGAATAAACTTATTAAAATTAATGCAAACCTACTTTAGATAAATCATCAATCTCGAGGCATTAGTATTATAACTTATACAATTAAAATCAAAGCTCTTATTAGATTAAGACATTGTATTGGTTTATCTATCTTAAGACATTAGTGAAATAACTTATTTAATCAAAATCAAGTCTTCTTTAGTTGGATTATTTATTCATGCAATTCAATCAAAATTAATAAACCTTTTGTCTTGAAAAAATAAATTATGCCATGAAGTCTCCTTGAGTCAAGGAATTATTTATACTTTCTTAGATGGATATTTATCTTGAAAATATTAGTGTTATGCAATTTAAATCAAAACTACTTTAATTAGATTACTCTATGACATAGATTATGTAAATAGATTCAAGTTTCTTTTCTAGGAAATACTAACATTGCAATACAATTAGATTCATACCATCTCTGAATTAGATCACCCATCTTGAAGAATTTAACATTATGTATAAGTGTTTTTATTTCACAAATGGATTTGACTATTTTCATGATTTAATTCATTGTTACAAAAAGTTTTACTTTCATAGGATGTAAGTAGATGCAATATTTCTTTCTAGCAAATGTAATTTGAATAAATAGTTTTTCTTTTTAGTAAGTTCATTTAATTTTACTTCTTTAGGAAGAAGGTATAAAGTTTTTATATTACCATTTAGTTTATGTGCACAAGCTACTTTTCTTATTGTTGATAATGCATTTAACTTCCTTCTTAGATAGAAAACTTAAATAAGAGGAGGAAAACAAAAAAACCAGCAATGTTCGGTATTAACGGTGCCTTTGATTCACGTTTACAGATAATTCCGTCGTGTTTGAGTTACTGCACTTATAGCCTAATAAAGCTACAACATCAGCGTCTATGGCATCGTCCCTATAAATCATCAGCGAGTAATAAGGAGCATTTTTAGAGTTAAAATCCAAGGGGTGGGAAATCCCTCTTGGATCAATAATCTAAAAAGATAATACTATAATGGACTTACATCCGCTAGTGAAAATCATAGAAAACCCCAATAGGGTTTGGGCATGTGAATTGATTTTTTAATTCTTTTATCTTTGATGATTTGTTATTTAACGGGAAAGGGTGACATGACTTATAGGAATTTAGGACATAGATGAATTAGGAAACAAGCAAAAGATAACTATGAATCTTTATGCTTTATATGCTCCCTTATGTGGGTAGCAACCAAAGAGAAACTGTCTGGGGCAATAGCCCTAGAAAGGGTCACGTACCCACAAAACAATTTACATCAAACAATAGATTAGAAAATAGAACTACATATTATACACCTTGATCCCGTGTTGAAACGGTGTATGTAGGTAGTCTAGGGACGAAGTTGTCCCTAGTACGCAGGCACTTGGGATGGGGATTTTGGATACATGCTATTTCAATGCTAGTTATATTGGAAGAATTACAAAAAGTGGAGGCATTAATCCTAAATAAAGTCCATATCCAATATCCTTTAGCAATCTCTAAACACCCTCTTACCAACCTACAACCAGACTTGTCAAATTTCACATGCATTCTAGAATCATTCAACTTGGATACTAAAATTAAGTTTCTTGCAAGTCCTGGAATATGTAAAACTTGATCAAGGGTTGCAACCCTCCCATCACTGAAATACAACTTTACCTTTCCCTTACGAATAATCTTCTTCGTGTTGTCATCACTAAGGAAAACTTCTCCCCCATCATAAGTTGAATATGAAGTAAACCACCCCTTGTGAGGAGTCATATGGTAGGAGGCACCTGAATCAATAAGCCACACATCATTACTAATAGAGTTAGAAAAAATAAACAAAGCATCAAAATCATCATCAACAAAGGACTTATCCATAGAGGTTTCAGTGCTTTTATTCTTGTTTCTACACTCCACATGCCCTCTCTTACCACATTCCAACAATGTACTTTTCTCTTCCTAGGTGTTTTAGAACGTCCTTTAGACTTGTCTCTCTTCGTGGCCCCTTTAGGCCCTCCCTTTTCTTTGGACCTTCTTTGCACATGCAAGGCATCTTGGGAGCTCGCATTTCATGTACTTTCTCCTCATCTCTTTCAAAAGAAGTATTGCAATGATACTATCCCTCTTTGGTTATGTACCACCACCACTTATGGAAAAAAATAGAATTTACCAAGATTCGAGTAAAGAGAAAAGAAACAAAATACATTTATCTTCTTCTTCTAACTTAACATCTATTGATGCAAGTTGATTTAAAATTATATTAAAAGAATTTAAAAATTCTGCAATATAAATTCCATCCTTCATTTTTAGATAATACAAACATCTTTTAAGATACAACTTATTATTTAAACTTCTAGATATCTAAATGAGAGGTAGAAGACATGGTTTACAATCTTTCATAAATATGCAAAAATCCCACAAAGCAAAAGCTCCCACTGTAGCAAAAAACCTACAACACTCAAGAAAAAATCATCCCTTTATCAAAAAAACCATTATCTTTGTTACCAAATGCTGTAAAACAAGGTCAATAAATCTTTCAAATGAACTTTAATCAATAGTAATTGCAAATTAGAGTCCAAATATTAACCCTTAATATGAATGTGATTGCATAATGAAAACAAGGAAATAAAACCATAACACATGAGACCAGATTTATGTGGAGAAACATGTAAGGGAAAAAAACTCCAGAACACAGAAAGAGAGGCAAGTATATTACTAATCCAAGAGAGATAACAACAATAATACACCTTTGAATAACTTTGTAGAATTTGACAACACCTTATTACCTGCAAAACTGAATGAATAGCTCTAGCTCAAGGCCCCAATTTATAGAAACTTGTGGGGATGAATACCACAATGGTATCACCAAACAACATGCAGCAAAACCACATGGAAAAATCCATGCCTACCTCCTTTCCAACCATCATATCCACCCAAAATAGTAACTTATACATGCTCATACAATTGTCATAGGGATTTTCTCATGCATGGACACCTAGGGAAGGAATCTGTCATAAATACAATCATAAATGGTGTCATAGTTGTCATAAAATTTTATGATAGTTTTCATAACTTGTCATAGATACTCTTATAGGTTATGAGGGATGTCATAACCCTTAAATAGGAGATTCCAAATGGGACACCTAGCTATTTTATCATTTTCCTAGAAGACAAACGTTAATTGCAACTTCTTCTTTACATGAGTTCTTTCACCACTAAATGTGATTAAACGGTGTCACCTCTTATGGGTAATTTACAAAAGAAATTAGGAAAAAAATTAAGTGTTGACAAATGAAACATACAAAGTAGAAGTTAGCTAGGCTCTACTCTGCTCCTTCCCACACTGGCTGTTTTTTGAATTTTCGGCACTATTTCTGAGTTTTCTATTTCATGGGTTGTTCGGGGGGGGGAGGCTCCCCATTCCAAGGACCTGGTAGAGGATCACAAATCAATCTAATCAAACCTAAAGGAAGGAAAGGAAGGATGGTCTCTAGTGGCAACAAAGGCAGTACAAAGAATAAAATCAAAATGTCAAAATTTACCCTCTCTACATACTCCTCCTGATTTTCCTCTCTATTTATACACTGTTGCTTCTGATAACATGTGGATTGTTGTGTTAATATAGGAATAAGGAAATAGAAAACAAAATATCTGCAGTTATAGGTCTGGAACTTTCACATAAATAAAAATCAGATATCACATATATGAAAAAGAGATTTGGCTATAAAAAAAGGCATTGAAAAATTTAAGATCTTCCTTAAGCCAGTTAAGTTTACAGTCCGCACAGATAGCCAAGCTATGAGGAGAGTGCTAAAAAATAAGCCTAACAAAGATATAGCCCAAGGTAGAATAGCTAGATGGTATTTTGAATTCCTTAGTTATGATTTTGAAATAGAATGGATCAAGGGTGAAAACAATCCCCTAGCTGATACTTTAACAAGGGAACTTGTAGGATCCATTTATCAAGGGGGGGGGGGAAGGCTCCCCATTCCAAGGATACTATCCCCTCTTCTGGGGTTGTGCTTGTAGTGGCAATGGCCAGTCTGGCAGCTTCTAATAAGACTTCTTCTCCTCATACTGTTGTTCTTTCCCCTTGGGAAAGGACTAATGGAATCTCTGGGAAGTTTCCCTTCTCTTCGACATTTGGGATTAACTCCTTTTTTTTGGAGGAAGCTTTGGCTTCCTACGTGGACAAGTTGGTGGGGTTTGACTCACTAGCCAAGTTTAAAAGTCTTGTTGGATCTGCTTCCTGCTCAATTATTGGTTGGGAAGTCAATGTCCCTGAGGTTCTCATGCTAAAGGCAATGGATAACCTCAAAATGGGTTTGGTTGGAAAGTTCTTGGTGTTTAGGCCAAATATTGAACTAGTTCGTTAGTGGGCTGCTTCCACTTGGAAGCTCAAAGGTAGTGTCACCATAAATGCTATGCCTCGAGGTATTTTTCTGTTCTCTTTTGTGGTTTATGGGGGTATACTGAAATTTTTAACTGGTGGTCTTTGGGCCTTTGACTTGGGTTTTAAAAACTTCCTCTCTTTGTAAATGGAAACTGGGATTTGACCCGTCGACCGATTTGGGAGCATTTGCGCCAACTTGGGTTCGCCTTTCAGGGCTTCCCTTGGAGTTTTAGGAGAAAGGAATCTTATAGGGCATTGCAAACTCTTTTGGAATTCTATTGGCCATTGATAAAATCACTCAAGAGAGATCGAGGTTTGTATATGCTCGTATATGTGTCAATATGGCTATCAATACGGTTCTTCCCTCTTCTATTTTATTGAATTCTAAGCTTGGTAACTAGACCCAACCCTTGGAGTATGAAAATGATCGCCTCTTCTACTAGCATTGTAAGAGGTTTGGCCATCTCATTGATTCTTGTGTGGTTTGGGACGAAAGTTCAAAAGCTAAAGGTAAGAGGTCTGAAGGATACATTTTTCCTAAGGCTATGGATGTTGGAATGTAGCCTCCTTTTGCTTCCCCCAAGAAGGTGTCCATTCCTCTTTTGAAGGAAAATGATACAGAGGCGTTGGCTATCCCTCAGGCCGAAGCTCAGGAAGTCTTGGTCCAAGTTGAGGACCCTTTGCTGGTGCGAAATTTCTAGGACCTGAAGGCTAACGAGCAGAAAAATGCAACTGTTGAAGTCTTGGAAGAGGGAGAGTTTCTTCTTCATGAAACAACTCCGTCTTTGGAAGAGCTAAATGTTGTTTCTTAGTTAGGTGTTCAAAATATGAATGAGATGCTAGCCCTTCTTGACTTCCCTAAAGGATCAAGTGATAAGGAGGATGATGAGGGATGGTCACAAGCCACTCTGAAAAGCAAAAAGAAAAAGAAGCTGGATGTTGGAGGGGGAAATAAGGTGGGAAGACCCTCCCAAATGGAATCAAGATTGAAAGATATTATAAGGGACGTGGTTGCTGGCAAACAAAAAACCTTGGACTCTATCGCGAGGTCGAAGCCCAAGAAAAAGTAGTATGGGGGTTGGAAGGTGTTGGTGGTGGGGGTGCTTCTATTTTTTAATGAAGTACATCTCCGAGAATATTAGGGGCCTTAATAGCCCCTATAAATAGTTTTTGGTTAAGTCCTATATTATGGATAATAAAGTTGATGTCCTCCTTTTACAAGAAATGAAGATGAAGAAATAAATTTTTGAGAAAGCTATTGTTAGTATCTGGCCTGGAGCTATTTTTTTTGTTTCTGAAGCTGATGGTGTGTCAGGTGGTATAGCAACCCTCTGGAACCCCTCTAAATTGAAAGGTTTTTTATGATCTGCAAGTAAGAATTACCTTGAGATTACTTTGGAGGATACTGGTTCTCAATAGAGTTGGAATCTTGTTAATATCTATGCCCCTAATTCTAGCAGAGACAGAGTTTTGTTGTGGGAACAACTAAGTGAAGCTATTTATAAAAGGTGTGATGAACACTGGGTGTTAGGAGGGGATTTCAATTGTACTCTCCTTCCTTCAGAAAAGTCAGGAGGATTGGATGATTATTCAGATAGTATGATGGAACTTGCTGAATTCTTTAACTCAGAGGGTCTAATTGATAACCCTCTCCAAGGCACTAAGTTTACTTGGTCTAATAGGAGGAATGGAAATCATTTAATTCAATTGAAACTGGATATATTCTTGATTTCTGCTAATTGGGATATCTCCCAATTCCTTTCTCTCTCTGCTCTTCCTAGATCTGGTTTGGATCATAATGCTTTGGTTTTGAAAAAAACATGTGGATCATAATAAGGGCCCCTTCCCTTTCAGATTTGAAGCTATGTGGTGCACCCATCAGGATTTCACTGCCTTAGTTCAATCATGGTGGGAGGAACCATCATTGGAACTCCGATGTTCTGTTTGGCTGAAAAACTTCACAAAATTAAGCAAAAAGTGAAAGGGTGGAATAAGCTTACCTTTTGCAACATTTTTGAGTAAAAAAATTCACTGGGAAAAAGATTAAAAGAGGTTCAGGATAGTATGGAGTCTGGCCTAGTGGAGGAAGAGACTTGTGAGAAGGAAAGAGATCTGAGATCCCAATGGTAGACAAAAGGGGATAGGAACACCAAATTCTTCCACCAATCTACTCTCAAACACAGAAGCAGAAACATAATCAGATCATTGGTTAAAGTGGATGGCTCTATTGTGACAAGTGAAAAAGAGATTGCTAGGGAAGCAGTTAACTTCTTCTCTTCTTATCTTATAAATCTTGTCAATGATCCGCAGGTAAATGCTGACTTTCTTCAAGTTATCCCTAATGTTATCTCATACCTTGACTTAAAGATGATGACTAATGTTGTTTCTATGGAAGAAGTCAAAAAGGCTATTTTTTCTTTTGGAGCTTTTAAAGCCCCAAGACCAGATGGGTTCCCTCCTGATTTTTTTCAAACTTACTGGGAAATTGTCAAAGATGATCTCTTTAATGTTGCCAGAGACTTTTTTAGGCCAGGAAGGTTGTTGAGTAATCTGAATGCTACCTTTATAGCTCTTATACCTAAATTTGTCGATGCCTCAACAATGAAAGGTTATAGACCTATCAGCCTTTGCAATACTGTTTATAAAATTTTCTCTAAAATCTTGGTGTTTAGACTCAAATTGGTCCTTGGTAAAATGATAGCCCCTAACGAAAAAACATTTTGTTGAAGGAAAAAATATTCTTGATGTTGTTATCTCTGCCCATGAAATGGTTCATTCTATGGAGCACTCAAAAAAGCCTAGGATGGCTTTCAAAATTGACATATCTAAGGCTTATGATAGGGTCTCCTAGCCTTTCATGTTTGATGTTCTTAAGAAGTATGGGATTGATGGAAGATTCTTAAAGATGATTTCTACCTGTGTTACTTCCCCTATGTATTATGTTCTGGTTAATGATGTCCCTCAAGGATTCTTCTCCTGTGGTCATGGTCTTAGGTTGGGTGACCCTCTTTCTCCGTACTTATTTATTATTGTTGTTGAAGTCCTGGGAAGGAATATTCAAAGGTTGGTGGATGTACAAGCTCTCAAAGGTATTAGGGCTGCCTCCTCTCTCAGGCCTGAGTCCCACCAACAATTTTTTGATGACACCCTGTTGTTTGGGGAAGCTTCGGTAGGGGAAGCAAGCTTATGGAAATAGGTCCTCAATGATTATGCTGTTGTGTCTGGTCAGTGCATTAACTATGAAAAATGAAAAGTTTAATTTTTCAACACTGATCAATTGATAATGGATAGAGTGAAAAAAATCCTGGGATGTCAAGAAGTTGTTTTTCCTTATACCTACTTGGGTCTCCCTTTGTTTTCTAAGAGATTGAAAAATAATTATTGGAACATTCTATTAGAAAGAATTCAACATAATTTCGTAGGATGGAAGGGGAAGCTGCTAAGTTTGGTAGGTAAAATTCAACTCCTTAAAGCCTCTCTTCAGAATATTCATGTGCATTACCTTTCTTTGTTTAAAATTCCTGCTTATAGAGGGGAGAAGATAGAACAGATTCAGAGGAATTTTCTATGGTCAGGAACAAAAGAAAAACACAAAATATCTCTTGTAAGCTGGGATAAAGTCTGTAGGCCAAAATGGTGTGGGGGGTTAAGGATGCGAAGAATTCATTTGATAAACAAGGTATTAACTGCTAAAATTGGTTGGAATCTCCATGAAGATTCCAAAGAATGGGTCAAAAAATTTCAGGCCAAGTACTTGAGAAATAGGAATTCTGGTTGTTTCCTCTCTCAATCGGATCTGCCTTCTGGTTCTACTTTATGGAACCATCTTATTAGGATAAGGAATGTGTTGAAGTTGGGAGCAAGGAAGAGAATAGGGAATAGAAATAATACGAATTTTTGGAAGGATCCTTGGATCGAGAATACCACCCTGTCTTCTTATAAGGATTTAAATCCCCTAAAGTGTAGTCTTCACATAATTTGTGGCAAAAGGGTGAGCGATTATATAATATGGGAAGGGGAGGAACCAAAATGGAAGGATTTTGATGTCTTGTTAAGGATAAATAACTTGCGTGGTCAAAGATAGGTGAACGGGGATCCATTCCTCATCAACTTGCATAATTTGATTGGGGAGGCGAAGTGGTTCGAAAGAGGTAGGGAGAATTTTTTCAAACGACTTGCTTCCTTGTCTATGCTACCATATTTTCCATACATGTCTACCAAAGAATTTTTTCAACTAGTTCGCTTCCTTGCTACTATGGCTAAAATCCTAAAACAAGTGCTTTCGAACAAACTATGGGGGCTTGGAAAAAAATCTATCAAAGAATAATAGTAAGAAATAGCATAGAAAAGGCAATGAGTTGTTTGAAAAAATGCCTCAAAGAAATGAGGTCTCATGGTGATGGAATTTTCCATACATACATGTCTACCAAAACATTTTATCAAACAATTCACTTCCTTGTTGCTATGGTTAAAATCCTAAAACAGGTGCTTTCGAACAAACTATGGATTCTTGGAAAAAATATATCAAAGCATTATAGTAAGCAATAGTGTAGACAAGGAAATGAGTTGTTTGAAAAACTGCCTCAAAGAAATGTGGTCTTATGGTGATGTCCATCACCATGAGACCAAATTTATTTGATGCATTTTTCCAAACAACTCATGCCTTGTCTATGCTACCAAATTTTCCATACATGTCTACCAAATAATTTTATCAAATAGTTCACTTCCTTGCTACTATGGCTAAAAGCCTAAAACAAGTGCTTTCGAACAAACTTTGGATTCTTGGAAAAAAATTATCAAAGCATAATAGTAAGCAATAGCATAGACAAGGCAATGAACTGTTTGAAAAAATGCCTCAAAAAAATGTGGTCTCATGGTGATGTTCATGGTGATGAACATCACCATGAGACCACATTTCTTTCAAATAGGTCATTGCCTTGTCTATGCTACCACATTTTCCATACTTTTCTACCAAAGCATTTTATTGAAAATTTCACTTCCTTGTTGCTATGGCTAAAAGCGTAAAATAGGTGCTTTTGAACAAACAATGGATGCTTGGAAAAAATCTATCAAAGCATAATAGTAGCAATAGCATAAACAAGGTAGTGAGTTGTTTTGAAAAAATGCCTCAAAGAAATGTGGTCTCACGGTGTCCATCCACCTATAGTATCATCTCTGACTTTCTTTGTTCAAATCCACCTATAGTATCATCTCTCACTTTCTTTTCCTGCACAAATTCTTACCAAATACAAAACCTCTTGATTTTTTCCCACTTCTCCATTGCCATTTTCCCATTCCACATACTGCATAGGAACCTTCCTTGAAACTTCTCAAGAGGAAGAATAATATCTTCATTCTTATCTAACTCATTCACTTTGGTCTTCTTCTTTTCAAGTGTTTTTAGATTAGATTCCTTTTTTATTTCATACATTCTAGTACTTGCTACCTCCAGTTTTGCATTGTTATTTTCCCATTGCACATGTTGCACACACACCTTCCTCAACTTCTCAAGAATAGATTATTATTTTTTCATACATTCTACTACTTGTTGTTCTAGTTATGCATTGTATATTATCAAGATTGGATATGATATGATAGGATATAGATATGATGATAAGGGTAGGCTAATGGTCAAAAGGACCAAGGTCTAAGGATAATGGTCATGATGACTAGCTTATGATAATGGATGAAAATGCTAAGATCAGGGAAAGATGATATATTTTGGATGGATATGATGGAAATGGTTGATGTTTCAGGTAAATGATGGTTGAGGAAGGGACTCCCAAGTCTGATCTAGGGCTGCAAAGGTCAAGTTTTCAAATTGAGGTCTCTAAATGGTCAAATGGTGAAACCATAAATATGCATATAATCTACCTAATATTCATTGTATATGTGTAAAAATGTAGTAGAAAAAAATACAAACATATATAAACTTTGAACCAAAACATATGTAAACTTGAAATATAGAAACAAAAAGTCTGACTATCAATTGCAATACATTAATATCAATAACATGACCTTACAAAATCAATGTGCATACTTACAAATTAATTCAACGAACCACCTGGGTTTGCTCTACTCTTTATTGTGTCAAGTATTGCCTCATGGTCAGACTCACACACCTTCCACAAGGTTTTGTTAAAAATTCTACCCCTATATTGTATCAAATGAACATTGGATGCCACATAAAGGTTTAAGTAATGAAGAATCTTTCGATGCATGTCAAAATCCTGAAACAATCAGACATTAACACTCTTATGTGGGTACCTTCTAAGACATGTTCTAGTAACTACTACCAAGCATGTAGGGTATTCAATATTTTCTCCATTTGTAACTAGGGCCTCCAATTTCTTTTGGCATCAACACAATGACACAAGTAATAATTTGTTCCCTCTATAATGTCTTCATCTGCAATAATTGTATAAATATTCCCTACATTGATATGTGCAACAAATGAGATGAAATTAGTTAACATTACAAAAACACTACAAAGTAAGATAACATTAGGAATTTAAAAAACTATGCAAGTAGATATATTACTTGGTTGAACTAGATCTGTTATGTGGTCAAATTCAACCAATGATTCCCTCTATGTCAGTTCTAGTGTCGTCGACGGTCGATATGTGTCAAGTGGACTAAGATAACTTAACCACCATTCATCAACCCACTCCTTTAACTCACACTCATTCCAAGATTGAATTGAACATGAAGAACAAAAGCACGTCATCTTCCGCATATGGATACTCCATAAATACGCATTTGAGCTTTGGAAAGAGTATAGCTCACTTGATCCTGCCAGTGTACAACAATCCTCATATGGTGCAATGTTAGTATCATCTATCAACCAAAATAATCTGTGAACTGAAGAATTACCTTCATTACCTAAACCCATTGAAGCATTACACCACTTGATGATTGATTTTTCATCTGTCAACTTTGCATTGTATTTATACTTTAACTCTTCTCATTCTATGGTTCTTTTGATACATGCTCTTGCACCATCACACTCCCCCTTTCCATGCCCTGCCTCACAAAAGTTCCACATATGTTGAACACCTGTAATATTATGCATCCTACTCAACCGATAGAACATCCACGAGTTCTTGAATTGTGATGCATAGTTATTTGACCATATGATATGCTAACTGAATGATATGCCCCTTCTAGCAAAATCATTGTAGAAAACCTAAAAACAACTTTACATGAACTTTGTAGAATGTGTGTGATCATCACTAATATAAAAATGATACTCCCTTATGATCTTTTTGTCATCCTTTGTACTATCATTTACATGAATGAATGCAATGAGCACAACTATATAAACCTGTGTGGAGTTATAATATTGTGATTGCACCTCACACAGTGGCTGTAGATTGTAGTTCTCTACAAAGTCAACGATTGAAACAATGCTACCAAGTGGAAATGTGTCCTTGCATAACTTGAATTGTAAGTCCAACCATTGAGCTCTATGGGTATGCCTTGCATACTAATACACTATGCTTTCATGAAATGTAGACATAAAATGATACACTAGAATCTTTTGAATAACCAAATCACACCTTTTTGCTCTTTTACCATCTTTTTTTATTGTGGGTTGTTGTTTTACACTTGCCAAAATTTACTAGTTTGTTTCCAACTGCATGTTTTCTTTCCATATGTTCACATATTGGCATATATTGCAAGCCACCATAATGCTGACATGTGCCATCCAAGCATAATTTCTTGTAGATTATTTGACCTTTCTTTCTTTCACATAAAATTATTGATATGAAGTCTCTTGAAGATATTGGTGGGGCATGTATTCCACAATCTTGCAAAACATTGTTAGTATGCAAAACTAAACATATAGACCAATTAAACATCAAAATGGTTAGAAAATTCAATATGTAATCTACAACAACAAGTAGTGCGTGTGCGATTTATTTTGACATAGAAAGGTTTTAGCATTTCAAAATATCTTTGAAATTTTTTAATTTGAGGATACATCTATAGAAATTTACCAAAAATATGTGTTTGAGTTGTATCAAAAAAATGCTTTGGATGTTGCTCACATTTTGACTACCAATTCTCCTTCTTACCACATCCCTTTAATTCAAAGATACCCTTGTGTAATTCTTCCAAAAACATTCGATTAGTGATTTCAATGCTTCAACAATTGGTTTCTCTTTTCATGGTAGTCTCCTTGAGAATGACCATAATTAATTGGCATCGGTGTCCTCGATTCTTTGGCTCCTTCCAATGAATTTTGATAAATTTTTTCTATTAATTCTCAATGCTTGAATTGTCCTTCTAATGAGATGAGTTTTCCTCATTTGATTACTTACTATTGTCGATGTAATGACATGTTGTGTGACATTACTATATTTTGTGGATGATGTGTTACCCACACTCTCATATGCACTCATTAGATTCTTCACAATAGATTTTTCACTTGAAGCTTTCGATGTTCTCAACCCAAGAATCTTCATGATGGACCTATACTTTATACTTCACATCATTTAAACAAATAGTTGACATCTTGTGGTCTCATTTAGCTTTTCAAAGAACACTCTCCAAATCTTATGAGCATATCTTCTACAAGTGCATTTTGGAATCTTACCTTCCATTGGCTGCAAAATATTCTCATTAATATCAATCAAATACTTTGGATTTCTATGCAAAATTCTAGGTGTTGTTCTCAAAGGTAAATTCATCTCAATATTAGAATTTCATCAATATTTAAATGAGATGGGCTGGGTGGAATACCTTTGATCGGGGATGGAATAGATGGCGTACCTTGAGGTTGAGATGGGAATGATGGTGTACCTCCTTCCTCACATGTGAGTGATGATGTACTCTCAACTTGAGATGCAGTAAATGGTGCCCCTCTATATTGAATTACGATAGAGGACACGTATCCAACTACGGTATTCAAATCTCTTATAGCACAAAGTTTTTGCATTTGTTCCCTTTGAGCCACCAATACCATATCTCTTGTTGATTTTTGAGGTTCCTATTCAGTTGGAATGTCTTTAACAATCGTGTCTAATTTCCTATTCTCACGAAGTTCCCTCATATTGGTTGCTTTCTTTGCATTCTTAGCTTCTTGCTCTTCCTGTGTTGGTTTAATCCTTGATTGTTTCCTCGGCATGACGAAGAATTTTATCTATAGCATGATAAAGAGACAAATATTAGTTCCTAAAAAATGAATCCATACAAATAAATGAAATATATGTCATTCAACCCTTTATACAAAATACATGCAATCATCATGTAGAATTTTTTTATGGAATTCCTTAAAGAAATATGGTCTCATGGAATGCCATGATTGTAACATAAGCACAAAATGGATTTTTTAAAGGACATTACAAACTTTCAAGAAAATACAATATGCTTGAGTATAAATCCAAGTTCTACAACTTTTGTCAACATCCTACCTTTGGAAGAAGGTATGGCAATCAATCAAATCATTGAAAGAAAGGGGTATTTTTGTCAAATGTTATAATTGCAACTCCCTTGGCAGCAATGTATGAGAAATGTGGAAGCATGGAAAAGGCATGTGAATTTTTTGAGAAAATTCATCAAAGAGATATGCCATGTATTGCAATGATTGTAGGATATGGAAAAAATAGATTTGGTGAACAGGTTTTAGAAACTTCCCAAAAAATGCAATAAGTGGGTGTCAAGACAAATTCGTCAACCTTTGTCAAGATCCTCCCAACCCATGCCAAGAAAGGATATTTGGAATAGGATATGGACATCCATTAAAGCATTAAGGATAGAGGCATTTTTTAAATTTATAGTTCTAGCTTACCCTAGTATATGTGTAAAAAAATGTGGAAGCATAGACATGTGGATTGTTTGGAAAAATGTCTTAAAGAGATATGGTCTCATTGAGTATAATGATTGTAGAATATGCACAAAATGGATTTGTTAAATTTTTTTAGAATCTTTCAAGCTAATGAAATTTGAAAGTGTAAAGAAAAAATTGACAACCTTTGATAGCATCCCCCTGCATTTTCCAAAATGGGCTATTTCAAAAAAGGTATGGGCATCCCTCAAAACATAATGAAAGGGGGATTTTTGTCAAATGTTATAGCAGAAAATTTTGTATTAGAAATGTATGCAAAATGTGGAATCATATACAAGGAATATGAATTGTTTGAAATGATACCTCAAACAGATGTCATCTTATAGAATGCACAAATTGCAAGATATGCATAAAATGAATTTTTTGATAATATTTGCTAGCATATATTCTTCATACCCATGCTAAAAATGGGAGCTTTGGAATAGGGTATGGGAATCCATAAAAGCATAATCAAATAGGGATTTTTTCAATATTATAGTTTGAAATTTTTTGGTAGACATGTATGCAAAATGTGAAAGCATAGACAAGGCACATGAACTATTTGACATATAATTGCTTAAAGATGTAGTGTAGAAAAGTGTAACCCTTTATATTTTTTCTTTTTTTGGGCCCTCCTAATTTAAAATGGACATAATAATTCCTTAATTTAGTGTTGTTAAATGTACCCCTTTACATTTACACACTTATTTGGGCCCTTTTAATTAATTAAGATTAATTATGCCATAATTGGCCCTTTTATTTATTTACAAGCCCTATACTTATGCCCTAAACACTCTGTCAATACACTATAGGAAGCATAAATCAATAAAATCAGGGAAAATCTTGATCAAGTGACTATGTATAGAGAACTCACATTCATATCCAAAAATATGAACAATAAGTGGAAGCATTAAAGCAAATTTGGTCCAAGGAGATTACCAACACAATGCAAAGATTTTCCTAAAGATATGGTTTGTAGTACCTCTTTTTGCATGAGGACATGCAAATCCATCAGCTGGGGTAATGATGAGAGGGAAAATGTCATATTATTACCATTCCTAAATTACCCTTATTCCTCCATTTTTATTACTCTTCCTACCCTTCCTATCATTAGTTTCCTTAGAGAAATAGAGATATTTAATAAATTGTCAAGGAATTAAAACGAGTAAACCATACAAATGCTAAGTTGATGGCTAATATGGTAGGAGATAATTAAGGGTAGAAATTTGAGGTGGGATTGCAACTATTTGAGCGCATTGTAACGCTCACCATGAAACCCTAGAGAATAATATTAGAATTTTCCTTCCAGAACCCTGCCTGACTCTATCTCCGATCTCACCTCCTGGTACCAACTGTCTACAAGAAGTGCTGAAAGAATCTAACTCCTCAAATCCACACCAAGAGTCAACTCAGACAACTCATGTCTCCATCTGTTGAGAGTGTTGGCAACTACGTTCTCCTTCCCCTGGATATACTTCACCTTGAAGTCATACTCACAAAGGAATTCCATCCATCGCCTCTTCCTAGCATTAACATTAGGCTGTGTGAAGATGAACAGTAGAATTTGATGGTCACTGTGCAACTCAATTTTGTGTCCCAACAAGAAATGTCTCCATCTCATCAAGGTCTGCACTACCGCTGCCAACTCAAGATCATGTGTATGGTAATTCAATTCATGATCCTTGAGTTTGTGCGATTCATAAACAATCACTCGACCATCCTGCATCAAGACTGCTCCTAATCCCTCCAAAGATGTGTCAGTACAGATAACAAAATCTCCAGTAGGATCAAGTATCGCAAGAATCAGTGCACTAGTCAACTTCTCCTTTAGCGTCTGGAATGTTGACTCACACTGTTTTGACCAAATGAACTTCTTCCCTTTCCTCTGAAGAGAAGTGATAGGATGTCCTATCCTCGAGAAGCCCTCAACAAAACATCTGTAGTACCCTGCTAAACCCATGAAACTATGTATCTTTGTCACATTAGTCGATGCGGGCCAATCAATGATCACTTGGATCTTCGTAGGATCTATTGCAACACCCTCTCCTGTAATCACAAGTCCAAGGTACTTGACCTCAGTCTTAAAGAAATCACATTTGGACAGGTTACCATACAACTGATTATCTCTCAAACACTGCAATACCTACCTCAAATGCTCCTCATGTTCCTCTACTGTCTTGGAATAGATCAGTATATCATCAAGGAATACCAGTACAAATCTATCCAGATATGTGTGGAAGACTTCGTTCATCAAGATCATGAACACAAATGGTGCATTCATCAACCTAAACAGTACCAAAGTAAAATCGTAGTGACCATAACATGTGCGAAACGTCATCTTATGGATATCGTCATCAAATATGCGTAGCTGATGATACCTTGATTTAAGATCAATCTTTGAAAAGACTGTAGCACCCTTGATCTAATCAAACAAGTCATCAATCCTAGGTAAGGGATATCGGTTCCTGATTGTCACTTTGTTCAATTGACGGTAGTCTATGCACAAACGAAGAGAACCATCCTTCTTCACAAAGATTACTAGTGCTCCCCAAGGTGAAACAATAGGGTGGATGAAACCCTTCGCTAACAACTCCTCTAGCTGCAAGCGGAGCTCCTTAAGCTCCTGTGTAGTCATACGGTATGGAGCTCGTGAAATGGGATCGAAACCAGGTAACAAATCAATCCTGAAATCAATGTCATGCTAAGGTGGCATCCCTGGAATATGATTGGGAAAAACATCACCATACTCCTAGAGTATGGGGTGGATATCAAGAGTAACCTTCTCCTCACTATCACCAACTCCAAGTCATCTACTGTCACTGCAAATAACTGACATCCTTGATGTACACATCTCCTCAACTGCATAGCCGAGATCATCCTCAATGATATGGGTCTCTGAACTCCCAAAATCTCTACCTCACTACCAGATACATCAATGCATCAAATCGATTTACGTCGACAGTCAATCATGGCCTTGTAAGCCTCAAGCCAATCCATCCCTAAGAAAATGTCATATGACCCTAATGGTATAATGCGGAGGTCTAATGTAGTGTGAAAGGATCCAAGATCCAATCTACAATCAGGTACTAGAGATTAAACTGCAACTTTAGCACCGAAGGCCAATTCGACCTGCCACTTAACGTCTTGCTTTGTTGCCCTCAGTCTACATTGCGCCACGATAGACGATGAAATAAAGGAATCTGATGCTCCAAAATCAAATAAAATGGTAACCCTGTTACCTTGTAACATACCAAATGTCTCTACTATTGTGCTTTGATGATCAACCTGGCTGTTATCAACTGCAATAAATACTCAATGCCCTCTGCCTACATCACCAACTATCGGCTTTGACGCCACAGGCTTCTGAGTGTACCTTGATGTGCCCCTATTGGGACACTGTCGCGCTATGTGACCCTATTGGCCACACACAAAACATCCAGTACCCCTGCCATAACCTCTACCTCCAGAAGGTGCACTCGACTATTGAATGCTACCCCTATAGGTAGACTATGAACTCTATGCTGACTACTCATAAGTGTTGCATTCATTATGCCTCCAATTCCTGTAACCACCTAACTGATATCTGTCACCCTGTCTTTGCTGGAAACTCTTTTGTTTCCCCTGTGATTTCTGATACTGTCCACTTTGTGTAGATACCTGTTGTGTCCTAGGTGGTCTAGCTCCCTGAGTTTGACCACTATGTCCACTCGGTCTTGAAGCTGAAGAACTGCCTATTTGTACTCCTGTGTGACCACCCAATGCCATCGCCAAGTTCTCCTCCACCAATCTTTCCTTCCCCACCGTTGTCTCCATAGTCTTGGGTTCGAAAACCTGCACACCACCACTGATCCAAGCATTTAAGCCCCTGATGAAATACTGAACAAGCATGCCCTCATCATCATTGATGCCCACAAACTGCTTGAGCTCATAAAAACTACGCTCATACTGCTCTATAGACATACCCATCTGTCGCAAGGCATGGAACTCATCTCCTCAATGCTGTCGCCAATGGTCAGAAAGAAATTTGGCCCTAAACCTATCTAGGAACAAATCCCAAGATATAGTATTAAGATCAATATGGAGCTTCTGCTCCTCCAACCTCCACTAGGTAGATGCAAAATCTCTCAGGTGCATGATCACACATCTAGCTTTGGTGTTGCTACCATAAGGGTGCATAGAAAAACACCGATTCAGATCTATCAGCCACGTCATAGCCTCTGGTCCACTACCCAAACCATCAAATGTAGGTGGATCAGCTCTAAGCAGGTCTCTCATATGAGCAACCATTACTGCCTCTGACTATGTTGGAACCTCTCTCTCACCCATAATATCTTGATCTCTATCCTACCTCAGACCCAAGAAAGCTAGTGTCTCCTCTAATAAACGACGCAATTGAGTGTCCCTGATCCTTAGTGGACCTTGATTCTGATCACCGACCTCAGAAACATTTTGGGAAGCCTATTTCTCCTCACAATCTAAGTCATGGGGAACAATGGGAGGTGAATTTTGCTGATTACCTCCATGACCGCCTACATGGCCATGACCTCTACTGCGACCTCACGTAGGTGGCATGATCCTGTACAGATACACACCACGGCATAAGACAAGGTACACAAACATAAATCATATGCAACTAATAGCTTAATGGGTTCAACATTATCCCAGAGCACCCAATGTTTAAACTTGGGCTATGATACCATGTGTAACACCCGCCACGAAACCCTGGAGAATGTCACACACATAACAAAAGCGAACAATTTTTTTTCTTTAAAGTGTAATTAAACAAGTAAACTACACTAACACATACATTCTCTAAGGTACGTGATGATGCTTACTTACAATACCCATTACTAACAAAAGTTACTAAATATAGCTTATATCTATTACTCATGAATTGAAGATCATACATCCAATAACATTAAAATACATTACTTAAGCTATAAAGTACCATAACGATTCATTCACACATTGCATTTATTTAATATGACAATTACAATTCTCATATCCAAATGAGATAGTTTATAGAAAGGTGTTACAATTACAAATTACAAAGGTTCTCCTTGAATACAATTGAGGAGTGATACAATTACAAGGTATCCAACAGATACAAGTGAGAACATGAAAGAATTACAAATCCACTGGTACACACGAGCTCTCCAATCAGGAAGTACTTGCCATCACAAACAAGAACTAGGGACCCAATGGTGTAAGGTGCATGTTTCACCCAACCAAGTGGTACATGAAGGCCCACCCCCCGTGCTAGGAGATAGTAAAAAAGCTTCCTAGGAAAAACCTACAACCTATAGACATAGGAAATAACAATACTAAACTACACAAGTAGAAAACTAAGAAAATGGTTACAATGCTTCCAGATAACAATGATCAACTACACAATACCAAAGACTGACTGACGGTTGTCATAGGAGGAGTGTCATCACAAAGTTGCATGGGTTACCCTGGTGAATCTTCCTAGGCTTCGACCCCCATCTTGGGTTACCCTGGTGACCTCTAACGAAACCCGACCCCACATGCAATCCAATGCGGAATCGATTATCTTTCATAGAGACAAGATAACGATCTTGCCATTCCAGGCCTTCTCGTCTCATCCCAAGTCTATACTATCCCTTGAGTCCATGAGCGAGGCACTTATAATAAGTTAAGTGTTTAAACTACCCTTTTCCCCTAACATGTTTATTTAGTTTTCACTGATTAAACTAACTCTACATGAGTTACCCTGACACCACTTTGTGTGTCAGCCCCCATGAAGAGCCACTCCCCTACTAACAACCTAAGGAATCAATTCCACTAACATTGGGTAGACAAGGTACACATAAATCAATTACAAATACCAACTCAATAACAATATACAACACAACCTGTTCAAAGAACCAGGTGTCCATACTTTAATAGAAACCCACGTGCACTACCCAAGTTATTTCAAAGGCTAAACCAACGCAAGTAACAACCCCATCTAAGAGATAATACATCTGGAAGACTTATAAACCCATTTAACCCAATTTTCTCAACCAACGTGAATAAAAAAAACACCACTAGAAAGCATTTCAGGCAATTAAATAAACTATTGTTAGGATTTTGAATATATATATATATAACAATTAATATTCTTTTAATTTAGTTAAGTCATAAATAAAATAGTTTATTTTTATTTTGAAATTAAATTGTCTTTTGAAAATAAATAAATTGATAGAATTTTCAAAAGGGGTATCAATTGGATAGATTAAATAATAAATTATTTGGTCTAATTAACAATCAAAGGATGGACGGTGGAGCTTCCTTTGGGAATCCAGACAAACCACTTTGCGGAGGCGGCTGCTGTCTATCATGGCCTCAAGTTGGCACAAGGAAAAGGGTATCAAAAGGTTTGGCTGGAGGGTGACTCCTTGAATGTTATTAACAATTTGAAGAATGTTTCCCCTCCTTCTTGGACAATTGAGGCCATGGTTCAGGACTCTATTAATATCATCAATTCTTTTGATAATGTTTACATTTCCCATGTCTTGAGAGAAGGAAATAAGTTGGTAGATTGTTTTGCCAACTATGGTGTTCGTGAGAGTAAGGAATGGGAGTTAAATGACCCAATTCCGTTTGAGGCCTCCACCATTGTTAATAATGGGTGCTAATCGTTTATGTTGAATGAAAGGCTGGTTGTCCTTAGTCACGTGATTGATATTCATGACTAAGGTTGTTCAAGATTTGGTTAGAAGTGGTGGATTTTACAAGGCTAGTTTGTTTGGCTCTTTCTTTTGTCGAAAGTGCTTTTGGCTGAGTGTTGGGTCCCTATGTGTCAAAGTTTCCGCCATGGGAGAGGATAGAAACATGGCTGAGCTGAGGTCCTATGAGACTGTGAAGAAGAAAGAGGTTTGGGAAGTCCTTGAGAAGGGTGGCCTTACTTTGTACATGGAAAAGCAACATGGAAATAATCCCCAAGTTACAGATTTATTTGTTTAAGGTTGGAAGGAGAGGTTTGTAAACCTGAAAGGGAGGGATATTGTGCTAGATGAAGAATTTATTGCCCAGATTACTAGCCTTTCCATGTGGGGAATGAAGGTTTTTAGGGATAAGAAAGAAGTGTAATCAAGGGTTTTCTTCAGATTTGGAGTTAGTTAGCAATAAACAATAAATAATAAACGAAACCCAAAGATTTTACGAAACACAAAGGAAGTAGACGAAAGAACAATTATACCTGATTGTTGATACCTCCATGATTCCCTTTCGTAATACCTTCTTGCTTGCTGGATGATATTGTGCCCTCAGATTCGTTGTGCGAGCAATCTGCAAATGTCTAAGTCCTACAACAAGCTTTGAAGGATTTATGCAATGTCTAAATGACTATGTCTACAAACCAACGCCTATGTCTAAAATAATGCCAAAATTGAAATACTAAGATTGCCTATGACCATGAACATGAGAGTAAATAAATGCCTATAGTAATTACGCCAAATGTCTGTCCTCAAAAATGAGAAGAAGATGGCATTTTATAGAAAAGGCCATTTCGAATGGATGGACAAGATAAATCAATGACAAGAACCTAAAATGAACGATCCAGATTAAACCCGAGAATCCCTAATTAGGGTTAGGGAAAAATCTTTAATCGAACAGTCAAACAAAATCGGATCGACGGTGGAGAATAAATGAGACAAATTAATTAGAAAATAAAGATTTTCGAAAAATCAATAAGATAAGATTTCCTGATTTGCCAGATTCGAAAAATCAAAGAGATAAAATGTGAACTGAAGATAAGATTTGAAAAAATCAAAGAGATAAGATGTGAACTGAAGATAAGATTTGAAAAATCAAGAATCTGCCTGATTGCTTGATTTTTAGAAGATTAATTACTAATTTGAATTAAAATAATTCAAATTATGGATTTTGAGAGATAATAAATAATCTTTTTAGATTATTTACCAAAAAGGACCCAGTTAAGATGACATTTTAAATAATTTAATTTATTTAAAATAAGAAGAATATTAATTGGCAATTAAATAATTAAATTTAATTATTTAATTTAGCAGATAAGATCAATTAATTAAAATAAATTAATCATTTTTTAATTAAGACAATAGTGATTATTAATAAATAAATAAATGAAATTTATTTATTTAATAATCAAGAAGAAAATGACAAGGGGAATTAAATAAATTAAGAAATTTATTTAATTAAAGGAAGACTTAGACAATTAATGACGTACTTAATAAATAAATAAAATTTATTTATTTAATAATCATGAAGAATAAAAGGACAGGAATTAATTAAATAATTATGAATTATTTAATCAATAGTCGAATGTGGACCAAGGACATAATTAAATGTATTAATTATGCTAGGATGAAAGTGGTAAAAATGAAGGTTGCAGGCCTAGGTCATTTTTAGGTGTCTACAAGAAGCATAGGCAGCGATGAAAATTTTCTTCAAGAAGGATGAAGCAGCTGACTTGAAGATGGCCAAGAGCGGCGGGTATTAGAGGAGCTCGTTGAAAGCCCTTTGGTGTGATGTTGCTGAGGAAATTATGAGGTATGTTACTCTAGAAGGAAGTTATACTACAATCAATTCGTATCATTTTCTGCCGCTCAACCATTTCTGTCACAAAAAATGGGTTTCTTTCCTATATTATTTGCTTATGTCGCTGGACTTAGGGATTAAGGAGCATTTAAAAAACCCCAGGAACCCCTTTCTGCATGTTGGGCTGATTCTACTTATTTACGAGCATGTCAAAGCCCTTGATGTTCATAAAACCCTTACTACCCCATAGGATAAAATTGTTAAACCTCGGGAGGGATATGAGACGGATTTGGGGAATGAAAGGGGTGGTAAGAAGACTAAGAGGAGGAAGCTTATTTTGAATGAGGATTCAGAGTCAGACAGGGTTGGTGAGCTGACTATGTTCCAGATTCTTATGGTTCTTTGGAGGAGGGACCCATCTCCCCTGTTGTGGGAAAAAGTGGAAAAAAGAAGTTGGGGCACAAAGCGGGCTACATGACATGTAGTGATGAGGTGGAGGAGATTCCTGTTAGGAGGGGTAAGGAAAAATGTGACCTTTATGGGGAAGCTTCTTCCCCTCCCCCTGTGACTAGAATTGTGCAGGAGGCAGATGATGGTAGCCGAAAATGTAAAGTGCTGAGTGTGGACCCTTTTCTGGAGAAGGGTGTCCCTTTAAACCTAGCTAGTGGTGTTGTTGGAGAGGCTCCTACTAGTGTTGTGGTTGTGTTTATGAAACAAGGTAGGGAAAGGGGCATGGGTGCTGCGGAGGTGGGTACTAGTAATGAGGTTTCAGATAGGATGCAAAAAAGGAAGGCCATCATTGAGGAAATTGCTTGCTCCATGCAGATGTTGAAGACCCCCATTCCTACTGGTAAAGGTAAGGATGTTTATGAGAAGAGAGCTCCTCCTTGTACTCCTGATGAGGATGTGGCTATTGGTAAGCATATTGAGAATTTTGATAGTGAGGAGATTGATGTGATGGGTTCGGTCCGTGATTCTACCAATGTTTTGTTTAAACTGTTTAAATGGTTTTTTCATGAGATCAATAGGACTAATATCAAAATAAGAGGTGTTGCTAGTAAGGCTGAGGACATTTCTATCCAAAGCCAGATTGATCATGTGATGGAGTCTCTTAATTATGTTTCTTATACTGTTGCTGAGGAGACTACTAGTTTGAAAAAGAAATGGGAGAGCAGATTCTCTACTCTTGAGGAAAAAATTGATGATATTAGGAATGTTGTTATGAAAAAGGGTGATGCTTCTACGGGTGTAGACATTTCGATCTTTGCTAAGGTTATTTCACCTATGATGAAAAAGAAAAAGAATAACGTTTCTTTGGATGATGTTGTGGCTGGTGGCAAGCTTATGACTATGGCTGGTGAAGGTGAGAAAGTTGCGGTTAAAGGTTTTGTTTTGATTGATGAGGTTAAGACTCGTGGGCTGGGGGTTCGTACCAGGAACAAAATGAAAGCTCAAGTTGGTGCTTCTGTCGAGGCATCAGATATTCTAGAGAATGTGCACAAGATGGCCGAGAATGAAATGGAAGTTGTGGAGATCTTGAATAATATGTAGGGCTACTGTCTGGTTTATGTCCTTCTGGGTATTTTTTGTCTGCTTTTTTGTTGTTGTTGGGTTGATTGCTGTGTAATGGTTTCTTCTTTTTATATCAACTGCTCTCATTTTTAAAGGGTTATGAGCCCCTTCAAAACCCGTCTTTTACCTTTAATCAAAACAATAAAAGGATGGACTTATTCATTAAATGAATTCAAATTATTAAAGAAATTCCATGAACTTCTTAATTTTAATAATGTTACCCTAATTTAGTAAGACAATAAATTAACTAACATCTATGATTGATGAAGATTTGGTCCAAACCATGGTTCTATGAGACAGTATTTAATTTCCTTTGAAGAAAAGATAGAAATGATTACTAGCTATTGTTGAATATAATTAATGAACTTAGAATATGCCTCTCTTCTTCATAAAATGATGATAAACTATGAGTATGGACCTAGTTATAAAATATTTTAAAATAGAGGAATGACAACATTTATATCTTATGACAACACTATAACTTTATGACAATAATTACAATTCTATGATAACAATTATGACTATTAGACATTAAATTTTAAGCTTAAATTTACGTTTCATTAAATGAGAAGTTCCTTGTTTTACCGAATGGTAAGTAGTAAAATTGAATTCACGCAAACAAAATACCATCTAACTTAAGGCATTAATAATATCCCTTTAATAAAATTGCTTTCTTGTTATGCCACAAACTTAACTCTTAGATTTATTGTTATTCTTCAAATAAACTTTCTCTCCATGCAATAAATTTATTTCCTTGGGATTCAAGGTTTATAACACAACATCATAGTTATCATTTAATAAATTTGCAGTAAACTTAGTCCTTCAACGTCAGTGTTATTCTTTAAATTAATTTTCTCCCTTAATATGCAAGTAGATATAATTCTTTTTAAAACAAGGTTGATTCATTTAATTACAAGGGCATAGTGTATAAATCATTATGTAATCATTATAATATTATTAAGAATAAACTTATGTAAATTAATGCAAACCTACTTTAGATAGATCATCAATCTTGAGGCATTAGTAGTATAACTTATACAATTAAAATCAAGGCTCTTATTAGATTAAGACATTGTATTGGTTTATCTATCTTAAGACATTAGTGAAATAACTTATGCAATTAAAACCAAGTCTTCTTTAGTTGGATTATTTATTCATGCAATTCAATCAAAATTAATAAACCTTTTGTCTTGAAAAAATAAATTATGCCACAAAGTCTCCTTGAGTTGGAATTATTTATGCTTTCTTAGATGGATATTTATCTTGAAAATATTAGTGTTATGCAATTTAAATCAAAACTACTTTAATTAGATTACTCTATGACATAGATTATATAAATAGATTCAAGTTTCTTTTCTAGGAAATACTAACATTGCAATACAATTAGATTCATACCATCTCCGAATTACATCACCCATCTTGAAGAATTTAACATTATGTATAAGTGTTTTTATTTCACAAATGGATTTGACTATTTTCATGATTCAATTCATTGTTACAAAAAGTTTTACTTTCATAGGATGTAAGTAGATGCAATACTTCTTTCTAGCAAATGTAATTTGAATAAATAGTTTTTCTTTTTAGTAAGTTCATTTAATTTTACTTCCTTAGCAAGAAGGTATAAAGTTTTTATATTACCATTTAGTTTATGTGCACAAGCTACTTTTCTTATTGTTGATAATGCATTTAATTTCCTTTTTAGATAGAAAACTTAAATAAGAGGAGGAAAACAAAAAAACCAGCAGTGTTCGGTATTAACGGTGCCTCTGACTCACGTTTATAGGTAATTCCGTCGTGTTTGAGTTACTGCACTTATAGCCTAATAAAGCTACAACAACGACGTTTGTGGCATCATCCCTATAAATCATCAGGGAGTAATAAGGAGCATTTTTAGAGTTAAAATCCAAGGGGTGGGAAATCCCTCTTGGATCAATAATCTAAAAAGATAATACTATAATGGACTTACATTTGCTAGTGAAAATCATAGAAAACCCCAATAGGGTTTGGGCATGTGAATTGACTTTTTAAATTTTTTTTATCTTTGATGATTTGTTATTTAACGGGAAAGAGTGACATGATTTGTTATTTAACTAGATCTTGAGTCAATGGAACCTGAAGGCTGGGACATTAATCCAAATGATTGTGAAGTTGATTTTGAAGGAGAAATTTGGTCTACTCTTGAAGATCTAGATGAAGCAAGATTTCAAAACATTAAATATGAGTGCATGGTGGAAAAATCAAAGAGATAATTGAAAAATTGAAGGTAAAAGATAGAGAATCAAAATAAGAAATTGAAAAACTGAAAGCTCGAATAGGAGGAAATGGATGTGAGACTAAAATAAAAGAAGCTAAGTTGTGATCTCTAATTTGAAAGTTAAGGAAGAAGAAGGAAAAAATATTGAAGATTGTTTGAATACCAAGATAAATGATAAAAATTCTTAATGTTCAAAGCTTGAGGAAGAGATTGTATCTTTGAGAAAAGAACTTGAAAAAGAAAAAGAGAAAATTGACAAAGGCCTAAAACTCATACAAGGTTATGAAATTCTTGATGAGTTAATTAACTCTCAAAAACCATCAAAAGAGAAATTTGGTCTAGGTTTTGAAAAGGAAAAAGTCCTATTTTCAATGCATCTACAAACCTGTATGATAACTTCAAAGCTACAAGGAAGTTTGAAACTAAGGAGGAAAAATCCTGCACTAAAAACCCTAAGGAAACATCATCTGGAGATGCAAAGATAGATCATGACAATAAGAAAGAAAATGGATTCATTCTTGTCCGAAACAAGAAGAAGAACTTCAAGGTTCTTGGTCCTAAAAAATTGCTCCTACCAGGTTCAATGGTAACTATTATTCGTGTAACAAGTTTTGTCATAAGAGAATTGAATGTAGAATCAAAATGAGTTAGAACTCTTTCAAGCCTTCAAGGTACAATGCTATGAACACTCAATCATTTCATGATCAGTGCTATACTTGCAACAAATTCATTCATAATATTAATGAATGCAAAAGTAAAATGATAATGAGTAGTAATTCTATGACCTCTCAATCCTTCTATGGTCACTGCTATACATGCAACAATTTTGGTCATAAAGTTGTTGGTTGTAGATCGAATGTGAGAAGAAGTAATTATGCTTCACATGCTAGTATCACCTGGTCTAATTGCAATAAATTGGGACACATTACAAAGTTCTTCAAGAGAAAGAATGCAAGATCTTCTGCTCCTTAAAAGAAGACTAACGCTAATCAAAAAAAGAAGAAAATGAACAAGGTATGGAAGAATAAGGGAAAAAGTGAAGTGTTGGATCTTTAATAATCTCTTAGCTTTATTGGTCCAAACACATCTAAATGAATGGTCTCTAATAATCTTTTAGATTTATTAGTCCCATTAGGAAATGATGATCTATTCTATTTACCAAACACATAATGCTCACAAAAATTATTTTTACCAATAGAATAATCAAAAAGACCATCAACCAACATTTTATTCAAAATAGTCTTAAGACCATTTTCACTTATGTGACCCAGTCTATGGTGCCATAGTATGCATGCTTTTTCAATGCTAGTTATATTGGAAGAATTACAAAAAGTGGAGGCATTAATCCTAAATAAAGTCCATATCCGAGATCCTTTAGCAATCACTAAACTCCCTCTTACCAACCTACAACCAGACTTGTCAAATTTCACATGCATTCTAGAATCATTCAACTTAAATACTAAAATTAAGTTTCTCGAATGTCTTGGAATATGTAAAACTTGATTAAGGGTTGCAACCCTCCCATCACTGAAATACAACTTTACCTTTCCCTTACCAATAATTTTCTTCGCGTTGTCATCACCAAGGAAAAATTCTCCCCCATCATAAGTTGAATATGAAGTAAACCACCTCTTGTGAGGAGTCATATGGTAGGAGGCACCTGAATCAATAAGCCAAGCATCATTACTAATAGAGTTAGACAAAATAAACAAAGCATCAAAATCACCATCAACAAAGGACTTATCCATAGAGGTTTCAGTGCTTTTCTTCTTGTTTCTACACTCCACATGCCCTCTCTTACCACATTCCAACACTTTACTTTTCTCTTCTTGGGGGTTTTAGAACATCCTTTAGACTTGTCTCTCTTTGTGTCCCCTTTAGGCCCTCCCTTTTCTTTGGACCTTCCTCGCACATGCAAGGCATCTTGGGAGCTCACATTTCATGTACTTTCTCCTCATCTCTTCCGAAAGAAGTATTGCAATGAGACTATCCATCTTTGGTTATGTACCACCACCACTTATGGAAAAAAAATAGAATTTACCAAGATTCGGGTAAAGAGAAAAGAAACAAAATACATTTATCTTCTTCTTCTAACTTAACATCTATTGATGCAAGTTGATTTAAAATTATATTAAAAGAATTTAAAAGTTCTGCAATAGAAATACCATCCTTCATTTTCAGATAATACAAACATATTTTAAGATACAACTTATTATATAAACTTCTAGATATCTAAACAAGAGGTAGAAGCCATGGTTTACAATCTTTCATAAATATGCAAAAATCCCACAAAGCAAAAGCTCCCATTGTAGCAAAAAACCTTCAACACTCAAGAGAAAATCATCCATTTATCAACAAAACCATTATCTCTGTTACCAAATGCTGCAAAACAAGGTCAATAAATCTTTCAATATGAACTTTAATCAATAGTAATTGCAAATTAGAGTCCAAAGATTAACCCTTAATATGAATGTGATTGCATAATGAAAACAAGAAAATAAAACCATAACACATGAGACTAGATTTATGTGGAGAAACATGTAAGGGAAAAGAACTCCACCATAGAGAGAGAGAGGCAAGTATATTACTAATCCAAGAGAGATAACAACAATAATACACCTTTGAATAACTTTGTAGAATCTGACAACACCCTATTACTTGCAAAACTAAATGAATAGCTCTAGCTCAAGGCCCCAATTTATAGAAACTTGTGGGGATGAATACCACCATGGTATCACCAAACAACATGCAGAAAAAGCACATGGAAAAACCCATGCCTACCTCCTTTCCAACCATCATATCCACCCACAATAGTAACTTATACATGCTCATACAATTGCCTTAGGGATTTTCTCATGCATGGACACCTAGGGAAGGAATCTGTCATAAATACAATCATAAATGGTGTCATAGTTGTCATACAATCTTATGATAGTTTTCATAACTTGTCATAGATACTCTTATAGGTTATGAGGGATGTCATAACCCTTAAATAGGAGATTCCAAATGGGACACCTAGCTATTTTATCATTTTCCTAGAAGACAAACGTTAACTGTAACTTCATCTTTACATGAGTTCTTTCACCACTAAATGTGATTAAATGGTTTCACCTCTTATGGGTAATTTACAAAAGAAATTAGGAAAAAAATTAAGTGTTGACAAATGAAACATACAAAGTAGAAGTTAGATCGGCTCTACTATGCTCCTTCCCACGCTGGCTATTTTTTGAATTTTCGGCACTGTTTATGATTTTTTTATTTCATGGGTTGTTCGAGGGGGAGGGAAGGCTCCCCATTCCAAGGATACTGTCCCCTCTTCTGGGGTTGTTCCTGCGGTGGCAGTGGCCAATTTGGCAACTTCTGATAAGACTTCAGGATGAATTTTTTTTTCAAAGATTTCTTGGATGTTTGAACTATGTGTCTCCATTTTACAAGGGCCTGGCAGAGGATTGCAAAACAATCTAATCAAACCTAAAGGAAGGAAAGGAAGGATGATCTCTAGTGGCAACAAAGGCAGTATAAAGAATAAAATAAAAATGTCAAAATTTACCCTCTCTACAAACTCCTCCTGATTTGCCTCTCTATTTATACACTGTTGCTTCTGATAACACGTGGTTTGCTGTGTTAATACAGGAAGAAGGAAATATAAAACAAAATATTTATGGTTATAGGTCTGGAACTTTCACAGAAACAAAAAGTAGATATCACATATATGAAAAAGAGATTTTGGCTATAAAAAAAGGCATTGAAAAATTTAAGATCTTCCTTAAGCCAATTAAGTTTACAGTCCGCACAGATAGCCAAGCTATGAGGAGCCTACTAAAAAAGAAGCCTAACAAAGATATAGCCCAAGGTAGAATAGCTAGATGGTATTTTGAATTCCTTTGTTATGATTTTGAAATAGAATGGATCAAGGGTTAAAACAATCCCCGATCTGATACTTTAATAAGGGAACTTGTAGGATCCATTTATCAACGAGGGGGAAAGGCTCCCCATTCCAAGGATATTGTCCCCTCTTCTGGGGCTATTCCTACAGTGGAAATGGCCAGTCTAGCAGCTTCTGATAAGACTTCTTCTCCTCGTACTGTTGTCCTTTCCCCTTGGGAAAAGACTAATGGAATCTCTGGGAAGTTGCCCTTCTCTTCGATGTTTGGGATTAATTCCTTTTTTTTGGAGGAAGCTCTGGCTTCCTACGTAGACAAGTTGGTGGGGTCTGACTCGCCAACCAAGCTTAAAAATCTTGTTGAATCTGCTTCCTGCTTGTTTACTAGCTGGGAAGTCGATGTCCTTGAGGTTCTCATGTTGAAGGAAATGGATAACCTCAAAATGGATTTGGTTGGAAAGTTCTTGGTGTTCAGGCCAAATATTGAACTAGTTCATTAGTGGGTTGCTTCCACTTGGAACCTCAAAGGTAGTGTCACCATAAATGCTATGCCTCGAGGTATTTTTCTGTTCTCTTTTATGGTTTATGAGGATATGCTGAAAGTTTTAACTAGTGGTCTTTGGGCCTTTGACCTGGGTTTTAAAAACTTCCTCTCTCTTTGTAAATGGAAACCGAGATTTAACCCGTCAGCTGATTTGGGGGCGTCTGCACCAACTTAGGTTTTCCTTCTGGGGCTTCCCTTGGATTTTTGGGAGAAAGGAATCTTACAGGGCATTGCAAACTCTTTTGGAAGTCTATTGGCCATTGATAAAATCACTCAAGAGAGATCGAGGTTTGTATATGCTCGTATATGTGTCAATGTGGCTGTCAATATGGTTCGTCCCTCTTCTATTTTACTTAAGTCTAAGTTTGGTAACTGAACCCAACCCTTGGAGTACGAAAATGCTCGCCTCTTCTACTAGCATTGTAAGAGGTTTGGCCATCTCATTGATTCTTGTGTGGTTTGGGATGAAAGTTCAAAAGCTAAAGGTAAGAGGTTTGAAGGAGACATTTTTCCTAAGGCTATGGATGTTGGAATGTGGCATCCTTTTGCTTCCCCCCAGAAGGTGTCCATTCCTCTTTTGAAGGAAAATGATACAGAGGCATTGGTTGTCCCTCAAGCCGAAGCTCGGGAGGTCTTGGTCCAAGTTGAGGACCCTTTGCTGGTGCGGAATGTCCAGGACCTGAAGGCTAATGAGCAGACAAATGCAACTGTTGAAGTCTTGGAAGAGGGAAAGTTTTTTCTTCATGAAACAACTCTGTCTTTGGAAGAGCTAAATGTTGTTTCTTAGTTAGGTGTTCAAAATATGAATGAGACGCTAGCCCTTCTTAGCTTCCCTCAAGGATCAAGTGATAAGGAGGATGATGAGGGATGGTCACAAGCCACTCTGAAAAGCAAAAGGAAAAAGAAGCTGGATGTTGGAAGGGGAAATAAGGTGGGAAGACCCTCCCAAAAGGAATCAAGATTGAAAGATATTATAAGGGACGTGGTTGCTGGAAAACAAAAAACCTTGGACTCTATCGCGGGGTTGAAGCCCAAGAAAAAGTAGTATGGGGGCTGGAAGGTGTTGGTGGTGGGGGTGCTTTTATTTTTTAATAGTAGGGGCCTTAATAGATCCTATAAATAGTTTTTGGTTAAGTCCTATATTATGGATAATAAAGTTGATGTCCTCGTTTTACAAGAAACGAAGATGAAGAAATAATTTTTTGAGAAAGCTATTGTTAGTATCTGGCCTGGAGCTATTTTTTTGTTTCTAAAGCTGATGGTGTGTTAGGTGGTATAGCAACCCTCTGGAACCCCTCTAAATTGAAAGGTTTTTTATGATCTGCAAGTAAGAATTACCTTGAGATTACTTTGGAGGATATTGGTTCTCAAGAGAGTTGGAATCTTGTTAATATCTATGCCCCTAATTCTAGCAGAGACAGAGTTTTTTTGTGGGAACAACTAAGTGAAGCTATTTTTGAAAGGTGTGATGAACAATGGATGCTAGGAGGGGATTTCAATTGTCCTCTCCTTCCTTCAGAAAAGTCAGGAGGATTGGATGATTATTCAGATAGTATGATGGAGCTTGCTGAATTCTTTAACTCGGTTGGTCTAATTGATATCCTCTCCAAGGCACTATGTTTACTTGGTCTAATAGGAGGAATGGAAATCATTTAATTCAAGTGAAACTGGATAGATTCTTGATTTCTGCTAATTAGGATATCTCCCAATTCCTTTCTCTCTCTGCTCTTCCTAGATCTGGTTTGGATCATAATGCTTTGGTTCTGAAAAAACATGTGGATCATAATAAGGCCCCCTTCCCTTTCAAATTTGAAGCTATGTGGTGCACCCATCTATATTTTGCTGCCTTAGTTCAATCATGGTGGGAGGAACCCATCGTTGGAACTCCGATGTTCTGTTTGGCTGAAAAACTTCACAAAATTAAGCAAAAAGTGAAAGGGTGGAATAAGCTTACCTTTGGAAACATTTTTGAGTAAAAAAATTCCCTGGGAAAAAGATTAAAAGAGGTTCAGGATAGTATGGAGTCTAGCCTAGTCGAGGAAGAGACTTGTGAGAAGGAAAGAGATCTGAGATCCCAATGGTATAAAATAAACAAAAAGGAGGAAATTTTCTGGAAACAAAAGTCAAGAGTCCAATGGTAGACAAAAGGGGATAGGAACACCAAATTCTTCCACCAATCTACTCTCAAACACAGAAGCAAAAACATAATTAGATCATTGGTTAAAGTGGATGTCTCTATTGTGACAAGTGAAAAAGAGATTGCTAGGGAAGCAGTTAACTTCTTCTCTTCTTATCTTATAAATCATGTCAATGATCCATAGGTAAATGTTGACTTTCTTCAAGTTATCCCTAATGTTATCTGATACCTTGACTTAAAGATGATGACTAATATTGTTTCTATGGAAGAAGTAAAAAAGGATATTTTTTCTTTTGGAGCTTTTAAAGCCCCAGGACCAGATGGGTTCCCTCTTGCCTTTTTTAAAAATTACTGGGAAATTGTCAAAGATGATCTCTTTAATGCTGCCAGAGACTTTTTTAGGCCAGGAAGGTTGTTGCATAATTTGAATGCTGCCTTTATAGCTCTTATCCCTAAATCTACCGATGCCTCAACAATGAAAGGTTATAGACCTATCAGCCTTTGCAATATTGTTTATAAAATTTTCTCTAAAATCTTGGAGTTTAGACTCAAATTGGTACTTGGTAAAATGATAGCCCCTAACCAAAAATGTTTTGTTCAAGGAAAAAATATTCTTGATGCTGTTATCTCTGCCCATGAAATGGTTCATTCTATGGAGCACAAAAAAAAACCTAGGATGGCTTTCAAAATTGACATGTCTAAGGCTTATGATAGGGTCTCCTAGCCTTTCCTGTTTGATGTTCTTAAGAAGTATGGGATTGATGGAAGATTCTTAAAGATGATTTCTACCTGTGTTACTTCCCCTATGTATTATGTTCTGGTTAATGGTGTCCCTCAATGATTCTTCTCCTGTGGTCATGGTCTCAGGCTGGGTGACCCTCTTTCTCTCTACTTATTTATTATTGTTGTTGAAGTCTTGGGAAGGAATATTCAAAGGTTGGTGAATGTACAAGCTCTCAAAGGTATCAGGGTTGCCTCCTCTCTCAGGCCTAAGTCCCATCAACAATTTGCTGATGACACCCTGTTGTTTGGGGAAGCTTCGGTAGGGGAAGCAAGCTTATGGAAATAGGTCCTCAATGATTATGCTGTTGTGTTTGGTCAGTGCATTAACTTTGAAAAAAGAAAAGTTTACTTTTTCAACACTGATCAGCTTATAGAGGATAGAGTGAAAAAAATCCTGGGATGTCAAGAAGTTGTTTTTCCTGATACCTACTTGGGTCTCCCTTTGTTTTCTAAGAGATTGGAAAATAATTATTGAAACCTTCTATTAGAAATAATTCAACATACATTGGTAGGATGGAAGGGGAAGCTGCTAAGTTTGGTAGGTAAAATTCAACTCCTTAAAGCCTCTCTTCAAAATATTCTTGTGTATTATCTTTCTTTGTTTAAAATTTCTGCTCATAGAGGGGAGAAGATAGAACAGCTTCAAAGGAATTTTCTGTGGTTAGGAACATAAGAAAAGCATAGAATATCTCTTGTAAGTTGGGATAAATTATGTAGGCCGAAAAGGTGTGGGGGGTTAGGGATGCAAAGAATTCATATGCTAAACAAGGTATTAATTGCTAAAATTGGTTGGAATCTCCTGGAAGGTTCCAAAGAATGGGTCAAAAAATTTCAGGCCAAGTACTTGAGAAATAGGAATTCTGGTTGTTTCCTCTCTCAATCGGATCTGCCTTCTGGTTCAACTTTATGGAACCATCTTATCAGGTTAAGGAATGTGTTGAAGTTGGGAGCAAGGAAGAGAATAGGGAATGGGAATAATATGAATTTTTGGAAGGATCCTTGGATTGAGAATACCACCTTGTCTGCTTATGAGGATTTAAATCCCCTAAAGTGTAGTCTTCACATAATTTGTGGCAAAAGGGTGAGTGATTATATAATCTGGGAAGGGGAGGAACCAAAATGGAAGGATTTTGATGCCTTGTTAAGGATAAATAATTTGCGTGGTCAAAGACAGGTGAACGAGGATCCACTCCTCATAAACTTGCATAATTTGATTGGGGAGGCGAAGTGGTTCGAAAGAGGTAGGGAGGATAAGTGGCTCTGGAAAAGCAGTTCATCTGACTGTTTCTCAGTTAGAAAGACCTATAAAGACTTGGTGAGGGCTCAAGATGTTGCTCCTCTACCATTCTAGAAAGGGGTGTGGCTTAAGAATCTGATTCCTAAAATTAAATGTTTTTGGTGGACTGCTGTCGATGGAAATATTCTCACCATTGACAACCTGGTCAAGAGAGGTTTCCATTTGGTTAATTGGTGTTCTCTATGTAAACAGGAGGAAGAATCAATAATTCATTTGTTCTTCCATTGCAATTATGTGAGGGAGGTGTGGTCTAATGTTCTGCAATTGTTGTCTTTGGATTGGGTGTTTCCCAATTCATTGAAGTTGTTTATTGAAGGATGGTCAAATTATCCTTTCTCTCATAATGTTATAGTATATCTATGGAATCAAGTGCTTCCCTTTGTTACATGGGGGTTATGGAAGGAGAGAAACAATAGAATTTTCAGAGAGGTGGAGAGAAGTAGTGGGGGGGTGTTTCAAGTTATTAAAATTCAAATTAAGGAAAATATAGAGGCAAGCAGATACAACTTCTCTAACACCTGGCCGAACTACAAGGAAATGAGAATAAAACAAAATTGGGGTATAGGGAGAGACTTAACCAATCTAAATTGATCCAATATGCTTAATAGGATGGGTAATGTTTGGAGTCCTCCTTTGAAAGATTGGGTGAAGTGAAATTTTGATGGTTGCTCAAAGGGCAACTCGGGTCAGGTTGGAGTTGGAGGCCTGGTGAGAAACCAAAAAGGTGACTGTATTTTGGGATTTGGAGTGAACCTGGGAGTTTTCTCTAACAATAAAGTAGAAGCTATGGCTACTCTTGGTACCTTCAATTCCCTAAAGGAGTTGGGTTTTAAAAATGTCATCATCGAAGGGGACTCAAAGTTAATTGTGGATATTTTAAATGATGAAGCTGCCCCCCCATGGGAAATAAAAAATATTATTGATGGATGTAAAGTGATTAAAAATTATTTTACTAATTGTTGTATTCAACATGTGTATAGGGAAGGGAGCAAAGCTGTTGACTTTGCGGCCAATGTGGCGCTGGGATGTAGGGGTTGGACTCGATGGACCAATGGAAACATGGCACTGCCTCTTAGAGATGTCATCCTTAATGAAAAGTTTGAAAATGAATATCAAAGGTGTAATTGACTTTTTAGTTGTTGGTGGGACGAAAGGGTACCAAGTGGTGTTGTCAAGCTTTCTCAGTAATGATGGCTTAAGGTGTACGTGCAAGTATTGGAGGATCCTTGAGAGAGATAATTTCATTAATTTCCCTTTAAAAAGTATGTCCAAAAATCACATGCAGATTTTGGATTTGATAAAGGCCGTCATTTCGATATGTGCCAAAAATCCCTCTGTCAGTTATTCACGTATTTCTATAGAGGGAGAAGGAAAGAATTTAATGATGGATTTTAATGCCTGTAAAATTCATAATTATTTTTGGGTTTCAAGAAATGCGAGGTTGGCTTCCCTCACAAGAAATTTCTTGAATTTCCATTCTTTAGTTGGTCTGAGTTTTGTTTGGGATCTTAGCACTAGGTACAGGGGAATAAAGAATTTTTTTGGGGAGAGTATGAAGTCAAGCCAGTCTCAGCATAAGAACTTGTAGAGGAGCAAGATGGGAGGTCCAAGAAAAAGAACATAATTGCCTAACTGCCGAGATCTGAAACAAAATGGCGACCTCTGGAGTTTATTCGAGAATGCAGGAATGGCCTCCTTCTTCCAATCCCTCAGAAGCTACAAAGAAAGCTTAATGAAAAAATTCACTAATTATTGGAGGAAAGGTTGGGAATCAATAGGTGCTGTGAAACTTGAGGTTACTTCTCATTTCATAGCCAAGGCTAGGATATTGCAGAATGCTGGTCTGAAGGTGGAAAAAAAGAGTGGGGTTGATTACCAAAGATTCATTGATAATTTTTTGCATGAGGGAGAAAATCTCAAGTGATTCCAAAACGGGTATTCCAGACTCGAACTTCCTCCTTTTTCCCTTGTGAGTTTGTTTATTATGCGCTATTTTACTCTCGAAGGCCACTATATGTCTATTCATGCTTACCACTTTCCCATTTTAAATCACATAAGACATGGGCAGCACATAAACTTTCCTTTTTTTATCTTTTGTCCTCTATGCAACTTAATATTGAAAAAGGAGCTAACTCGCCCCTTCATCAGGGCCTTAATGCTAGAATTGAACCTTGACTAGTCAGATGAGGACATTATTGAACTGCGGGGGGTGGAAAACCCTGAAGTTGGTGAACAACCTCCCCACAACCCTCCTGCTATTGTGGTGAGACGTTTGCTTACCCCTGCCAAAAGAAACTCTATGGTGGAAAATGTATCTAATCCTTCTACCCCTCGGTCCCAAAAAAATGAGGATTTGAAGAATGTTGACTTAATGCTTACTAGAGCAACCCCTAAAAAGAGGAAACACTCTCCCTTGCTGTTAGAACCCCCTAAAGCCAAGATACCTAGACATGATTTCAATCCTAGTGATGTTATTCATATTTATGAGGACATGAACCAAAAGGAGGAAGTCAAGGAGACCTTACAGGGATAGGGGAGCAATGGAAGTGGTGGAAGAAGGTCTTCCCTACTGGAAAAGGTGGCCTCCAAAGAGAAAAAGGGGAAACATAAAGTGTCTGAGGATGTGGAGGAAATCCTAGGTTATGAGGAGTTCGAGGCTCAGGAAGATGACGAATATGAAGATTCTAATTTTGAGGATAAAACCTACAATATGGGGGAAGATGAATTGGAGGAGGAAAAAGATGAGGAAGAGAAGGAGCAAGTGGAGCAGTATGAGGAAAATATTGAAGCTGGGAATGAATAGGATGTCGGGCTTTCTGGGTTGGAGAACAAGTCTGATGTTTTGAGTAATGAATTTTTAAAAGGTAGAATAACCTTCTTGCAGGTCATGTTTGTGGATATGGAAAATGCATTGGTTACATTGATGAGATTCACTAACAGGCTGATGAGACGTGCGATGCTGGGAGCTACTTCGGGAGAAACAAAGCTTACCAAAAAATTGAAGAAGCAGGGGAAATCTGACGCCCTGAAACAACTAGATGAAATAGAGGGACTTGATTGGTGTGAATATGTGGCTCTCTTAGGAGAGTACAAGGACCTACTCAAGAAAGCCAGTTAATGGCTTGGCCTGCTGCTATTCTATTTTTTCATGGGTTTTTGGTATTTACCTATATCTGGGACTGTTCGGTTATTTTCTTTAAGATTTGGTGGAATACCACCTGGTTAACTGTGGACTTAATTAATGGTCTTCGTAGTTTAAAGTATGCTAGTATAAACTTGTTGTTTTTGATAGATAATGGTTGGACTATGGTTATGGTTTTAAATTTGGGCCTGTGAGCCAAGCTGATGTTGGTTTTTGGTTTCGGTGGTGGTGTTGTTTCCTACCTTTGCTACTCTTTTTGATATACTTGTGTACTATGGGATCAGGGCCCTTCCTTGCTTATCTCATCAAAATTAATTAATTAAATGATTTACAAGGTTGATGTCACCTAAATTTAAATCCCTTCGGATCTCTATTTGTAGGTTCTCCTCCTCAGGACTCAATATTGGAACTTTATCTATCATTGATAAAATCCAATTTCCCTAATTTATTGACTTATAGGAATTGAATGCTTGAATGAACAATTAGATCTTCAATCCTCTCTAAATTTTCTTTAGATATGTAACCTACACATAATATAGAGGGAAAAGGGTTGTTTTGTATAGGGATTTCATAAGAGAAACCTTGTTCTAGTATTTCTACCTCCACAACGACTATGATGATGTAAAAGTGAGCTTACCCTCGGTTAGGTAGATGTTAAATGATAAAAAAGTGATATTTATTGAAAATTATTGCAACTTACTAGTTAGATCTACATTCCTTGATGGAATGAAGTTATTATATTCATCACCTTCAAGGAGAACTAGATGTTTGATTTGAAGCCCTACAAGTGTTAGTATTCAGAAAAAAATAGACATGAAACATAAACAAACTCGTATGAAAACATGATGCATTGTTAACATGATGATTGAATGAAATAATGCTACTATAACTATATAAATTTTACCCTTCACTGCTTTTAGGATTCTTAATTATGCTCTCAATTGCCTTAGGATTTCTCTAGCATTTCAAATGATGAAAAATACTTGTATTTATCTACAATTCTTTATTTTTTTAATAAATTAATTACTGAAATCGACAAATGATTTTGAATTTCCAAATGGTAAAATGTCGAGAATGATATATTTGAATTGGGGCCAAAATAGGTTGGATAGAGGTGCTAGTACCCTAGTCCAAACCTATTTTAGGGCCTTAAGTATTGGTAAATAAATATTAACTCATTATTCCCAATTCAACCTTTAATTTATGAAGATTATTATAAAATGGGAAAATTAAAATCACAATTGGGTCCAAGCACATACAGGGAGCTAAACCTAGTGTGAAATTACCAAGGGTGACAATTACGACACTACAATAATATATGGAGTAGTTTCAAGATAGTTCTAGGCTTTACTTTCTCTTCGATAGGAATTCCAAGCACATGGTTTAGTGAATTAGTGTTTGGGGGTGTTAAGGGATTTTCAATTCCTAAAATTAGAAAAATAAATCAAAATACTTTAAAAAAATTATTCTAATTTAAACTATTAAAAACCTAAAACCTCACCTCCTTGACCTCATGCATGTCATAGTGATGCTATGTTGGCTTATCTCCACCCAAAGATGTCATAAACATGTTTGTGATTTTCCTCAATTGTGTTAGGGCTTCATGGAAATAGGGTCGGACTCAAATGAGCTCAACCTATCCTTTTCCTTACTTTTAATAGAAAATAATACAAGCATGCTAGATCAAACTCATATTTTACTTTTTATGGACAAAAAATTCATTGTGGCCACTTTTTCATTCCTCATCTTTGTGAACATGCCCCATATTCTCAATTTCACACTTATTTGGTATTTATATTTTTGCTCATTTTCTTTATATGATGTTGACTTCTATATCAATCTAATTCAATTTTTTAAAATAATAAAATAATAATGGACAATTTATCATTTATAAACAAAAATAATGAAATTAGAATGTTTTATTCCAATACAAGATAAAAATTAGTTAGTTTTTTCTAACAATTATTTGAATTCCTCAAACTACGGAAATTATTATTTATAATATCAAATTCAAATAAAAATGTGAAATTAAAATTTTCTATGTGAATAAAAGACAAAAAATTAGTTAGTTTAATAAGAAATGATATGGTAATTTTTTTATAATAATAAAAAATATGATTGTATATCATAGAATATGCATAGCATATAAAAAAAAATAGAACATGTGAATCCGAAATCATAGGCTTTTTCTTTTTTCAAACTATTTCTCTATTTTCTACATCAATCAAAATGTGTTTATATTATAACATGCACATATTATAAATTATTTTAAAAAATAAGTTGGATTTGTGTTAGACATTCAACCCAAAGAGTTGGACCTACATGTGACATGCCTAAATACGTGCTTTGAATAACACACAAAATTAGTAGATGTCAAATGTGCTCTACATCAAGTTTACATATTTGTTAAACAATGTTCTAAAAATGTCATGATGACATCAAACTCTATATCACCTTTATAACCATGTAATTTATTTAAAAATTTAAATACTAGACTCCATTCTATACATATTCAAGAAAAAATAATAATTTTTTATTAGTTTTCTCAAAATTTAGGGAGGAGTACACAATTTTTTTTATTTTAAAAATGTGTCTACTTTAAAATTACTAAAATATCATATATTCATTTTAAAATAGCAAAAAAGTCAGCTATAAACTACATGATAGCTATCTTTCTACCAAAAAGATTCTTGAAATTCTTAAAAGAATATTTTAGGGAGACCACATCTCATAGTATATTTTTATCCTTTTACAAAAATAAAACCACTTTGTGTGTTATCCTTATTTGACCATTTTAGTCAAGTCACCAATTAAAAATATATTTTAGAAACTAGATTTTGAGCACTTGCCACTGTTAATTTTTTTTGTTGCCTCTTCAAATTTTAAATGTGGGTATCTTGAATTTCTCTTCCAAAATTAATTTGTACTACTTTTTTATAAAGTGACTACTTTTGACCCTATTTTTGCCCTTAATTTTGGCATATGCTTAAGTAGCAATGGAAAATGATTTGATCTTTGTAAATATAGGTAGACCCATCATAATCATCATTTAAAAGTTCTTCAGTAAGGCTTATAATGTCATGTAATACAAAATAAGGTAGTTTGTATACATGAAGAACACATGAGAAACTATTAGATTATCATCAAAGTGTAAACAATCATCATGTGAAGTAGGACTACGTGAAAGGTTATCAAATCCACCCATAGATTCAATGTAGGATGTAGATGGAATCATCATTATTATACATATCAACATGCATGGAAGAGGGTAATTCAATCCAAATGCATAAATCTATAAACAATGACTATCATGACACGTAAGAGATGTGTCATCACAAAACATATTAATTTCATGTATAAGTATATCATAAGATAGATCTTTGCATAGTGTAGCTCATCATTATCACATGACATATGGTCATCATGAAGAGTATGTCTAAATGATATAATCATCTCTATCGTAGCATAAATGCACTAGCCAATTCAATAAATGATGGGAAAGATAACATATGATAAACTAACACCTTCATAGAAAACACATCCACATCCGTATCATAGAAGGTCATGAGTCTATCAAGGATAGAAACCTCATATGATATAAAAGATAGGAACACGTCTTTCCTATTACTCACACATGTTGTCTTAATCCCTATGTTTGCTACCCTAAATTTGATATTTAAAGCCTCAAATTTAGTGTCTTATTTAAAAAAAAATTGTTTTTATGTACATTTACATTGGATGGTGCTAAAAAGCATGTTGAAAAAGTTTGCTATCAAGAGGGGCAATCTTCATATTGTCCTAATGGTAGTTAGGCCTTGTGCATTAATTAAATGGTGTTTGAACAAATTTTAAGTCACATCAAGCAAAATATAAATATATTTGATTGTTCTTAAGCATGTAAATATTGATACAGTGATTGATTTAGATATTTAATAATTCTTGTAAATAATTATACAAGATTTAAATAACCTAGAATTTATCCTTTTATACAAAACCTTAACATTCAAAACCAATAATTTCATATCAAAAAATAATAATTAATAAAAAAATTAAACTTAAACCACAAGGGAAAAGTACTACGAGTGCATTATTTACCTCTACGATCATATTAAATATGTTTTACAATTATCGTAGGTGAGTATTTATAAATTGGGAGATGGAGACACTGAAAAATGCCCTAACCCTATTTTGGCCCTAACCCTATTTCCTTGCTTCTGAAAGCAATCTTATCCACTGATCTTCATCATTTGATCATGACCCTTCATTCAAATTTGGTTTTCTATAAAGAGACCTATCCCTTTCATTTCAACCCTACAACCACTATCTTTGATATTTTGTTGTCGCTATCACTAGGCTTATTCCTAAATACTACAAATTTGAGGGCAAGCAAGCATATAAAGCAAAATGGAGAAGAGAAATGAATGTGATTCAACCATGACATAGGAATTATGGTATTATTGCTTTATTATTTATGTTTCTATGTTCATTTGTACTTCATTGTTGGATTAGGGTCTTTAGGGTTTGATTTTTAGGTAGTTGGTGGTTGATACTATTGATTCATGCCTTGTACCTTGATTTTACCCTATCTTACATTGGTTCCAATTCCCCTTGGTACAAAGATATCTACAATTACCTCCATGAACAAGCTATCCCTCATGACTTGTCTTCCAATTAACGTAAAACTTTTATTTACAAGACCTCCAGATATGTCATCATTGGTGACACACTTTACCACCGGAGCCTAGATAACACCCCCTTGATTCTGATGAAGCACAAATGACCTTACACATGAGTACACAAGGGTATATGTGGAGCTCATTAAAGTGGTTCTACCTTAGCTAAGAAAATCATGAAAACTTAATATTATTGGCCTACTATGGAATGTGATGCCTACCAATTTGTTAAGAAGTGTCGAAAGTGTCAGATACACAAAGATCTTGTGAATGCACCTACCCATGAGCTTTAGCTGATCACATCACCATGGCGTTTCTCTCAATGGGGACTCAACTTCATAGGCAAGATTCACCCCACCTCAACCAATTGCCATAAATTCATTATCATGACAACCGAGTACTGCATGAAATAGATCGAGGCTATCCCGATGACATACATTATTGGTACAAGCAGATATCCAAATTTATCCTCAATTATATCATATAGTATGGTGTCTCACAATCCATTGTTACAAATAACAATCGTCCCTTTAAGAACCGTGATGTTCGTGAACTATGTAGAAAATTTCACATTCAACACCACTTTGCCACTCCATATTACCCCCAAGGTAACAGCCAAGCCAAGGCGTCTAATAAAACCATCATTAAAATCCTGAAGAAGACTCTCAATGATGTTACTCATTATTGACACCTCCAACTCAATTCCACCTTATGGGCCTACTACACTAGCATCCGTACTCCCATAGGAGCCACTATGTATTCCATTGTCTTTGGTTTTGAAGCCATTCTTCCTATTATGGTCAAGTTACCTTCTCTAAGGGTATCCATGCAAGGGTTGATTGATGATGAATAGTATTGTGTCTCTAGATTGCATGAGCTAGAGTTGTTAGATGAGAGAAGACATAATATATTGGTCCATCTACAAGCCTACCAAAATTGTCTTCATTGTAGCTATAATAAGAAGGTTCTAGTCAAACATTTTTACATTGGTGACTTGGTCTTAAAAGAGAACCCTTAGAACCAAATAGAGTGAGAGAAACCTGGAAAGTTTGAGCCTAATTGGTTGGGTCCCTACATCATAACAACAACTTATGGATTTGGTGCTTATCAAATTTCTACTCTTGAAGGTGAACCATTACCAAAACCTATCAATAGCATGCACCTTCGTAAGTACTACACGTAGCTTTTAGAGAACCCCATCAAAATTCAATAATACAATTTTTTTTGCAAAAATCAACAAAAATTATCACCTTGATGAAAACCTGGCAAACAGGCATCTTGTGTGAACACAAAAAATTAATAAATTGAAAAAATAGTAAAGAGAAATAATTTGTTGAATAGTGAAAACCTCTTTGGTGGCACTTTGGATAAGTACCATGGTGAAAACCTAGGAAACAAACATCATGTGTAGTTGGTTTTTGCTCCAATCTCTACCACCATTCTATCTTTTTTTTCACCTCCACCCATAATAATCAATGCGTTCACCCTAATGCTTCCTCATTCACTCATAAGAATTCTTTTTTGTCCTTCTCAAAGCCTGTGAATAGTTGAAATTTTGTGTCTCTTTCCTTCCATGTCCACCCATAATAAGGTTTATCCAACTCCATTTCTAATAAATGGTCCTATACCTGACTGGGGGAAAATCCTTGACTTGTGTCTTCACAAGATCCTAGACTTGGTATCGGAGGTCATAATTCTAAAAATCCAAAAAACATCCAAATAATCTTTCAAAAAACCAAAAACATAGAAATATTCCCAAAATTCCAAAAAAAACAAAACATTTCAAAAATCGAAAAAAATCAAAAACATGTCAAAAATCGAAAAAAATCAAAACAAGTCAAAAATCTAAAAAAATCAAAATATGTCAAAAATAAAAAAAAATCAAATAACCTTCAAAACTCAAAAATAGTGTCAGGCATGTCAGTCCAAGTCGGTCAAACTACGATGTCTCTATGCATGTTATGTAGGAAAGGCCATCAATGATAAGCCCCTGATGAACTAGGTTAGTCCCTTAAGGTTTCTATTGTTGATTCAATCATGATTCACTCCGTAAATTATCCATGGTCAAGGTCAAGTCAAACTACGATGTCTCTGCACTTCTACGTAGGCAATGCCATGTTCGATGAGCCCCTGAGGAACTAGGTCACTCCCTTAGGGTTTTTCAGGTCTATCATGGTCCATTATCATTCATCCCATAACAAGTTTTCACTTGCTATGGTCGATATTTTGATCAGACACAAACAAATATTTGAGCCTCAACCAAATCACAAATCAATAGACTAACTAACCAAGTAGTTTTCAATCCAAATTGATCAATTGCCTAATCATCAATATCCATCATCACTTTTCAGATATCAATGGTCTTATACAAGAGGTGGCATTTTTGAAACCAAACTCGATGTCTTATAGACTTGCCTCATTTGTTGAAACCGAACCTGATCATATCATTTGTATTATACAGGATATGTCCTTCCTGAAATTAGACATCATCATCAACTCTATTGTTTGCCTTATGCAGGTGGTTGCATGATCAAAATTAGACTTGATGTCTTATATGGCATGCTCCCTTTCCTAAAACTAGGCATTATCAATTCGTCAATCAATCAATCTTATCAATCTTATCAGCAAACAATCACTAGCAAACGATCTATATGGATGTTGACTTTTTTGGTCTAGTTGGTCTTATCTTTTTATTGATTTGGGTGGGTGCAAAAATATGGGTGGCCAAAAAGTGTCTAAAATTCTTAAATTTTATTAAAAAGTCACAATAAGAGCACATTATAATGCAAGTGCATTATAGCTCTTTATAACAAAAAGGTAACATTTCTCATTTCTCATTTCGATGTTTTCCTCCAAACATATGGCCTTCAAACCCTCAAGAGCATGCTCACATTATTGGAGACCAAATTCTTCATCAAATCATTGCCGAATCTTTGCCAAAATATTGCCACGATGTCAGGAGGTTAAAGGAGTAAGTTTTTTATTTATTTATTTTATGTGAATTTGTTTCTAAATAGGTAGATTTAATTTTTTTATGTAAATTTATTTAATTTATAGGAAATGATAATCAATCTCTTAATCCTCAAAATCCTCCTTCACCTCAACCCGAAATACTTGCTGAAGAACAACCCCAACAACAAACACCTCCAGTAATTCCTCTTGATATGCCCCTGGAACACAAGAAAATTTAATGGGGCAAATTGAAAATAATAAAAAAAAAATTGAGGACATAATTGCAAGGTTGGAAGATCTTGCAAGTTCAACCTTGCATAGAGCCACACTTGCTCAATCTCTTGAATCTATGTTATCAAATTTAGATTCAATTAGCAAGAAAATATCTACTTGGTTGGATAAGAAGAGAGAGTTTAGACAATTTTATGCAGGTAAGTATCTTATAAACAAGTCAAAAATTACAAAATTACAAAATTTGATTTGTGTTCCCTTTTTAGAAACCCAAGAACAAATCAACTTCTACACCCTACAAGCAAGAGGTTCCCTATCCATTGGTGTAACTACCAAGGGATAAAGAACCTTTTTGGAAGAAGTGGTGGATGGTTTTTTACCATCCTCCATGCAACAATAATGAGGTCCTACAATATTTCTTGAGGAAACTCTACTGTAATTTTTTCCTCAATAAAGTCCCAAACTATTTTGATATGCAAGACTTCCAGGGTAGAGGTGGGGGCTTCACATAAGATAGACCAAGGGAACGTCTTGACCCACAGTGGCCAATGAGATGACCGCTCACTAGACTAGCATATGAGCACGTGCCTATCCCTTCCATTGTGAAGGAGAGTGTTGAGGTCGAGACACTATAGTCCATTAGTTTATTGACCCAGAGCATCATAGAGCATGCTAGTCATGCAACACAACGTGAACCGAGTGAGAATTTGGGGAGTAGGGTTTCACCACATATTTTTCAGGCTTGCGGTCCAGCCTATGGTTATGACCCCATGAATAGTTAGGATTTAGACGTACAGGATACATCTACAGTTGAGCAGTTGGTAATGATAGATGCTCTCCTAAATGAGGCTTTTGGCCTTGATATTCACGTAAATATTAGCAAGTTCATTGAATTGAATTTATTAAATTTCATTTTTGAAATGCAAGATTAACTAATTTAGTGTAATGATTGTAATGAAATTTCAAGGTCATAGTGTTCATTCAGTTTTCAGCATCCCTCCACCTTCGTATTATGCTACGACATGTACTACTGAGGTATGTAACAAGTAAACAATTATAAATATTACATGTATCATTGTTATATGAATGGTATTCTAGTATTTGATTTTGGATGTTGAATAAGTTAATCTTGGAGATTTTATGACAACACCTCCCAGTGGAAGTGGACTTCGACACTCCACTTAGGTAATAAAATGAAGAGTTTAACTAATGAATTGTACTTAATAGATTTTTGTAGCTTATATTCATATTGTTGATTACATTGCATTGCACATATTTCAAACTCAAAGCATTACTTCACATTGCATAACTAATAACTAGATATTGATAGATGAATTTTTTTTAATTACAATATAAGTTTTTAGAAAGTCAACATTAGCAATTATGCAATTACTTCATATTGCATAACTAATAACTAGGAGCAGCTGCCAATTGCATTTGCTTGTCATGGCATTCCATGAGACCATATTTTATTGAGGCATTTTTTCAAACAGTTCATTGCCTTGTCTATGTTATGGATGCTTGGAAAAAATCTATCAAAGCATAATAGTAAGCTATAGCAGAGACAAGGCAATGAGTTTTTTGAAAAAATGCCTCAAAGAAGTATGTTGATGGACATGCAATGAGCTAGTTGATGTCCATCACCACACTTCTTTGAGGCATTTTTTCAAACAACTCAATGCCTTGTCTATGCTACCACATTTTCCATACATGTCTACCAAAGCATTTTATCAAACAATTCACTTCCTTGTTGCTATGGCTAAAAGCCTAAAATAGCTACTTTTGAACAAATTATGGATGTTTGGAAAAAATATATCAAAGCATAATAGTAAGCAATAGAATAGACAAGGCAACGAGTTGTTTGAAAAAACGCATCAAAGAAATGTGGTCTCATGGTGATAGACATCACCATGAGAACACATTTCTTTGAGGAATTTTTTCAAATGACTTGCTTCCTTGTCTATGCTACCATATTTTCCATACAAGTCTACCAAAGAATTTTATCAACTAGTTTGCTTCCTTGCTACTATGGCTAAAATCCTAAAACAAGTGCTTTTGAACAAACTATGGGGGCTTGGAAAAAATCTATCAAAGCATAATAGTAAGAAATAGCATAGAAAAGGCAATGAGTTGTTTGAAAAAATGCCTCAAAGAAATGTGGTCTCATGGTGATGGAATTTTTCATACATACATGTCTAGCAAAACATTTTATCAAACAATTCACTTCCTTGTTGCTATGGTTAAAATCCTAAAACAGGTGCTTTCAAACAAACTATGGATTCTTGGAAAAAATCTATCAAAGCATTATAGTAAGCAATAGTGTAGACAAGGAAATGAGTTGTTTGAAAAACTGCCTCAAAGAAATGTGGTCTCATGGTGATGTCCATCACCATGAGACCAAATTTATTTGACGCATTTTTCCAAACAACTCACTGCCTTGTCTATGCTACCAAATTTTCCATACATGTCTACCAAATAATTTTATCAAATAGTTCACTTCCTGCTACTATGGCTAAAAGCCTAAAACAAGTGCTTTCAAACAAACTATGGATTCTTGGAAAAAAATTATCAAAGCATAATAGTAAGCAATAGCATAGACAAGGCAATGAACTGTTTGAAAAAATGCTTCAAAGAAATTTGGTCTCATGGTGATGGACATCACCATTTCCATCACCATGAGATCACATTTCTTTCAAACAGGTCATTGCCTTGTTTATGCTACCACATTTTCCATACATTTCTACCAAAGCATTTTATTAAAAATTTCACTTCCTTGTTGCTATGGCTAAAAGCATAAAACAGGTGCTTTTGAAAAAACTATGGATGCTGAAAAAATCTATCAAAGCATAATAGTAGCAATAGCATAAACAAAGTAGTGAGTTGTTTTAAAAAAATGCCTCAAAGAAATGTGGTCTCATGGTGTCCATCACCATGAGACCACATTTCTTTGAGGAATTTTTTCAAAACAACTCATACCTTGTCTATGCTACCACATTTTCCATACATGTCTACCAAATCATTTTATCAAATAGTTCACTTCTTTGCTGCTATGGCTAAAATCCTAAAAAAGGTTCTTTTGAACAAACTATGGATGCTTGGAAAAAATCTATCAAAGCATAATAGTAAGCAATAACACAAACAAGGCAATGATCTGTTTGAAAAAATGCATCAAAGAAATGTGGTCTCATGGTGATGTCCATCATCATGAGACAACATTTATTTGAGGGAAATCACCATGAGACCACATTTCTTTGATGTATTTTTTCAAATAACTCACTGCCTTGTCTATGCTACCACATTTTCCATACATGTCTACCAAAGCATTTTATCAAAGTACACTCAAATTTTTTTCAAACAGTTCACTGCCTTGTCTATGCTACCACATTTTTCATACATATCTACCAAAGTACTCAAAATTTTGATTATTATCTCATACATTATAAGCCATGACCTACATCACTATTCTAGTTTTTCGTAATTGAATAATGTTTTATTTTCAGATGATGCAAGTGGAGACACCTCTTGATGTTCATATGGCAATGGAGCATGGTGTATCTTCCACAATTGATAGCTACATGCCTTTGATGGTGGTATGAGGCAGATTAGTAAATTTCAAATTATATTCCTTGTTATAGTTGTTAATAATTGAAAAAACAAATGATTATTGATTTGTAGTTTAATTTCTATCTGAATGGTTTCTATAGAACTTTAGAACACCACAAATTGAGCATGCAGATGTTTCGAATGAGGAGAGAGATCATCTAGCAGTGGTAAGTGATTATTTTGTTAAAAAATTCATTTAAAAAAATGTAATTTCTATATATTAATGTCTATAATTTTTATTCTAATAGTTAAAGCTCCATGAAGAACTAAATAGGAGGAGAAACCCTCGAGTTCAAAGCAAACCTATATCATACACATCTCCATCCCCCTAATGATCAAAGGGCACCTGTGATGTATTTTCTTCACTTGGAGGGTAATGAGTTTTTATTGGGGTCCTTTGTTGTATACCTATATTGCATTTTTGGACATATATTTTATATTTCATATACTTGACATTGTATGCCTATATGACATTCTTGTAAGCTTATATGGCTATTTTGTATATATTTTACTTATTTTGACATATATTGATGTATGCCTATATGGCTATTTGGTTAATACACATCTTTTTTGTTGATGGTGTCCATATTTGCATTATAAATCCACACTTCAATGGATATTTGTAGATGGTTTACTTCAAATATTTAAAGTCCAATTGTATTACATGTATTCTTCCTTTATATAAGTGTAAATATATAAATTTTAAACATTATTCTCCTCTAAGATTATTGAACATTAAATCAATCATATGAATGTAATAATACATGATACAATTTAACACCTAGGTCTCTCTACCACTACACAACTAAGCCCATACTCTCTAGGATCATTGTAGCATTGTAAGGAAATTCATGTAATTATACAATGCACTTTGAAGTATGCGACCAAAAATGAGAAAGACATTATTACATGTGACCTCATACTCTAGAATTTTGTCATATAATTCTTGGAAGACATCTACCATTCCACGCGTATGCTTTATGCTACCATTCACATGTATGCTTCATGCTTCTTGTGTATACTTCATGTGTTGACGAGTATAATTCATGCTTCTTGTGTATACTTGACGTTCTCGTGTGTATGCTTCATGCTTCTTGTGCAAACTTCATGTATTACGTGTATTCAAATGTATATTTTATGGTCCTATGTATACTTCACGTATTACGTGTATTCATGTGAATGCCTCATATTTCGTGTATGATGGATATCTATTTGTTTACTTCATGACCAAATGTATCTTCAACAAGATTACTCCATGTGTATTAAAAATGTTGTTTTTTAAAATTCTTTCTAGGTTGATAAGCACTAACATAAAAGGGAGAGAAATTTATCGTTGAGAAAGACATCCATAACATCTTTGAATAATTCAATTAAGAATACAACCTTAGGCAATATTGTATTTAAACAAATTTAGGTTTTCACAAATAGCGATGATATGATTTAGGTTGTGACATTTCAAAGGCGAAAAGTTATGACCCTTCGAATAGTAAAGACTATGACCCTTTTATAATGAAGGGCAGTGACCATGACTAGCATATATGTGCCTAACTAGAGGTGTTGGCACTAATGGTTTGGATCCACAAAGAATAAAACAAAAAGTAGTCTACCTTGTAACTTTATACTACATGCATCTAAGAGTTTTTGGAGCATTAGAAAAAATTTCACCACGGGAAAATTCCTTAGAGATATCAAAAGCCGAGAGAGGTTATTATAGAGGGGCCCTACATGATCTTGTAGCCTCAAACAAAAATTTTCTAAGTGACATGTTTTCTGAGTAATAGCTACTCAAAGATTGTTGCTTTTTTTCACTTTGGTCTCTTAAGAGACTTCGTCAGTACAATGTAGCTCAGACTGTTTTGGTGTGTTTGGGTGTGAAAAAAGACCTTTCCTAACATAAACCCACCAATTTGGATGTGTTGGAATTGTTGATTTGGTCATAGGATGAACACAACTAAAGTTACACCACTTTGCAACTTTACATTGCATGCATTTGACCCATTTTACATCAATTGAAAATTTGAAACTACGAGAAAACACTTTAGAAATATCAAAGACTAAGAGAGGTTATTATAGAGGGGCCCTACATGATATCGTAGTCTTAGATGAAATGTTTCTAAGTGACATGATTTTCAATTAATAGATCCTCAAAGATTGTTTCTTTTTTGCACTTTGGTCTCTTAAGAGACTTCGTCAATACAATGTATATCAGATTGTTTTGGCATATTTTGGTACAAAAAAGGACTTTGCATAGTATAAACCCACCAATCTAGACGTGTTGGAACTGTCGTTTTGGTTGCACAATGAACAAAATGAAAGTTACACCACCTTGAAACTTTACATTGCATGGATTTGACTCATTTTCCAACAACTAAAAACTCAAAATCACGGGAAAACACCTTAGAGATATCAAAAACTAAGAGATTATTGTAGAGGTGCCCTACATGATCCTGTAGCCTCAAATACAATGTTTCTAAGTGACATGGTTTCTAAGTAATAGCTTGTCAAATATTGTTGCCTTTTTGCACTTTGGACTCTTAAGGGATATCACTGGTACAATGTAGCTCGCACTGTTTCAACATGTTTGGGTGCAAAATAGGACCATTCCTAGCATAAACTTGCCCATCTAGACATGTTGGAACTATCGGTTCAGTTGCACGAAGAACAAAATGAAAGTTACACCATCTTGCAACTTTACAATGTATGCATCTGACACTTTTTCTATCAACTAAAAATTGGATACCGCAGAGAAACACCTCAGAGATATCAAAAACTGAGAGAGGTTATTATAGAGGGGCCCTACATGATCTCGTGCCATCAAATAGAATGTTTCTAAGTGACATGGTTTATGATTAATAGCTCCTCAAAGATTGCTATCTTTTTGCACTTTGGTCTCTTAAGAGACTTCATTAATACTATGTAGCTCAGACTATTTTGATGTGTTTGGGTGCGAAACAAGATCTTCCCTAGCATAAACCTACCCATTTGGATGCGTTGGAATAGTCGGTTTGGCCACATGACAAACATAGAAGAATCTACACACGCACCTTCCTCAACTTCTCGAGAGTAGGAAGAATCTCTTCATTGAATAAATTATCTATCTCATTTATTTTGGTTTGCTTCTTTTTCAAGTGTTTTTAGAGCAGACTAACCTCCTTTTCATTGACGATAAAATATTCTTCTTATCTTTTAATTCCTTTTCTAAGTTGTCAATTTTAGTCTTTAGTTGTTTTGCTTCAATTTTAACACTTCCAACTATTTCTTTTGCATCTGCAACTTGACCATCCACAAATTTTTCCTCATCTCTACTACTATTACCTATTAACACCCCCCTAGTATTCCTTTTCATGATCTTTTAACTTCTTTTTCATATCTTTTACTATGAACTTTAGATCAACTGCTCTATCATCAACGCTTAGGACAACAACATCCCTTTGTTTGATAGAGTTTTCAATGTCTTGAATACTTTCATGTGCCCACCACACCAATTCTCCTTGTTTGCACTTACATTTGATATTGCTTCTTCCTTACCATCTATTTCCTGTTGTATTTGATCCATGAAAGTCTTAAGTTCGAGAGTCTTTGACTTCATTTGTTCAAATCCACCTATAGTATCATCTCTCACTTTCTTTGCCTGCACAAATTCTTACCAAATACAAAACCTCTTGAGTTTTTTCCACTTCTCCATTGCCATTTTCCCATTCCACATACTGCATAAGAACCTTCCTTGAAACTTCTCAAGAGGAAGAATAATATCTTCATTCTTATCTAACTCATTCACTTTGGTCTTCTTCTTTTCAAGTATTTTTAGATTAGATTCCTTTTTTATTTCATACATTCTAGTACTTGCTACCTCCATTTTTGCATTGTTATTTTCCCATTGCACATGTTGCACACGCACCTTCCTCAACTTCTCAAGAGTAGATTATTTTTTTTCCATGCATTCTACTACTTGTTGCTCTAGTTATGCATTGTATATTATCAAGATTGGATATGATATGATAGGATATAGATATGATGATAAGGGTAGGCTAATGGTCGAAAGGACCAAGGTCTAAGGATAATGGTCATGATGACTAGCTTATGATAATGGATGAAAATGCTAAGATCAGGGAAAGATGATATATTTTGGATGGATATGATGGAAATGGTTGATGTTTTAGGTAAATGATCGTTGAAGAAGGGACTCCCAAGTCCGATCTAGGGCTGCAAAGGTGAAGTTTTCAAATTGAAGTATATATAGAAACTTTGAACCAAAACATATGTAAACTTGAAATATAGAAACAAAAAGTCTAACTATCAATTGCAATACATTAATATCAATAACATGACTTTACAAAATCAATGTGCATACTTACAAATTAATCCAACGAACCACCCGGGTCTGCTCTACTCTTTATTGTGTCAAGTATTGCCTCATGGTCAAACTCACACACCTTCCACAAGGTTTTGTTAAAAGGTCTACCCCTATATTGTATCAAATGAACACTGGATGCCACAAAAAGGTTTGAGTAATGAAGAATCTTTTGATGCATGTCAAAATCCTGAAACAACCAGACATTAACACTCTTATGTGGGTACCTTCTTAGACATGTTCTAGTAACTACTACCAAGCCTATAGGGTATTCAATATTTTCTCCATTTGTAACTAGGGCCTCCATTTCTTTTGGCGTCAACGCAATGACACAAGTAATAATTTGTTCCCTCTATAATGTCTTCATCTGCAATAATTGTATAAACATTCCCTACATTGATATGTGCAACAAATGAGATGAAATTAGTTAACATTACAAAAACACTACAAAGTAAGATAACATTAGGAATTTAAAAAAATATGCAAGTAGATATATTACTTGGTTGAACTAGATCTGATATGTGGTCAAATTCAACGAATGATTCCATTTGTGTCAGTTCTAGTGTCGTCGATGGTCGATATGTGTCAAGTGGACTAAGATAACTTAACCACCATTCATCAACCCACTCCTTTAACTCGCACTCATTCCAGGATTGAATTGAACATGAAGAACAAAAGCATGTCATCTTCCACATATGGATACTCCATGAACGTGCATTTGATCTTTGGAAAGAGTTTAGCTCACTTGATCATGTTAGTGTACAACAATCCTCATATGGTGCAATGTTAGTATCATCTATCAACCAAAAAAATCTATGAACTAAAGAATTACCTTCATTACTTGAACCCATTGAAGCATTACACCACTTGATGATTGATTTTGAATCTATCAACTTTGCATTGTATTTATACTTTAACTCTTCTCATGCTATGGTTCTTTTGATACATGCTCTTGCACCATCAAACTCCCCCTTTCCATGCCCGGCCTCACAAAAGTTCCACATATGTTGAAGACCTGTAATATTATGCATCCTGCTCAACCAATAGAACATCCACGGGTTCTTGAATTGTGATGCATAGTTATTTGACCACATGATATGCTAACTGAATGATATGACCCTTCTAAAAAAATCATTGTAGAAAACCTAAAAAAAACTTTGCATGAACTTTGTAGAATGTGTGTGATAATCACTAATATAAAAAAGATACTCCCTTATGATCTTTTTGTCATCCTTTGTACTATCATTCGCATGAATGAATGCAATGTGCACAAATATAGAAACCTGTGTGGAGTTATAATATTGTGATTGCACCTCACACAGTGGTTGTAGACTGTAGTTCTCTACAAATTCGACGATTGAAACAATGCTACCAATTGGAAATGTGTCCTTGCATAACTTGAATTGTAAGTCCAACCATTGAGCTCTATGGGTATGCCTTGCATACGAATACACTATAATTTCACGAAATGTAGAGATAAACTGATACACTAGAATATTTTGAATAACCAAATCACACCTTTTTTCTTTTTTACCATCTTTTTTATTGTAGGTTGTTGTTTTACATTTGCCAAAATTTACTAGTTCGTTTCCAACTGCATGTTTTCTTTCCATATGTTCATATATTGGCATACATTGCAAGCCACCACAATGCCGAAATGTGCCATCCAAGCATAATTTCTTGTAGATTATTTGACCTTTTTCTCTTTCACATAAAATTACTGATATGAAGTCTCTTGAAGATATTGGTGGGGCATGTATTCCACAATCTTGCAAAACATTGTTAGTATGCAAAACTAAACATATAGACCAATTAAACATCAAAATGGTTAGAAAATTCAATATGTAATCTACAACAACAAGTAGTGCGTGTGCGATTTATTTTGACATAGAAAGGTTTTAGAATTTAAAAATATCTTTGAATTTTTTTAATTTGAGGATACATCTATAGAAATTTACCAAAAATCTGTGTTTGAGTTGTATCCAAAAAATGCCTTGGATGTTGCTCACATTTTGACTACCAATTCTCCTTCTTACCACATCCCTTCAATTCAGAGATACCCTTGTGTAATTATTCCAAAAGCATTTAATTAGTGATTTCAATGCTTCAACAATTGGTTTCTCTTTTCGTGGTAGTCTCCTTGAGAATGACCATAATTCATTGGCATCAGTGTCCTCGAGTCTTTGGCACCTTCCAATGAATTTTGATAAAGTTTTTCTATTAATTCTCAATGCTTGAATTGTCCTTCTAATGAGACGATCTTTCCTCATTTTACTACTTACTATTGTCGATGTAATGACATGTCGTGTGACATTACTATATTTTGTGGATGATGTGTTACCTACACTCTCATATGCACTCATTAGATTCTTCACAATAGATTTTTCACTTGCAGCTTTCGATGTTCTCAACCCAAGAATCTTCATGATGGACCTATACTTTATACTTCACATCATTTAAACAAATAGTTGACATCTTGTGGTCTCATTTAACTTTTCAAAGAACACTCTCCAAATCTTATGAGCATATCTTCTACAAGTGCGTTTTGGAATCTTACCTTCCATTGGCTGCAAAATATTCTCATTAATATCAATCAAATACTTTGGATTTCTATGCAAAATTCTAGGTGTTGTTCTCAAAGGTAAATTCATCTCAATATTAGGAATTTCATCAATATTTAAATGAGATGGGCTAGGTGGAATACCTTCAATTGGGGATGGAATAGATGGCGTACCTTGAGGTTGAGATGGGAATGATGGTGTATCTCCTTGCTCACATGTGAGTGATGATGTACTCTCAACTTGAGAAGCGGTAAATGGTGCCCCCCCATATTGAATTATGATAGAGGACGTGTATCCAACTACGGTATTCAAATCTCTTATTTCACAAAGTTTTTGAATTTTTTCCCTTTGTGCCGCCAATACCATATCTCTTGTTGATTGTTGAGGTTCCTATTCAGTTGGCATCCCTTTAACAGTCGTGTCTAATTTCCTCTTCTCACAAAGTTCCCTCATATTGGTTGCTTTCTTTGCATTCTTAGCTTCTTGCTCTTCCTGTGTTGGTTTAATCCTTGATTGTTTCCTTGGCATGACGAAGAATTTTATCTATAACATGATAAAGAGACAAATATTATTTCCAAAAAATTGAATCCATACAAATAAATGAAATATATGTCATTCAACCCTTCATACAAAATACATACAATCATCATGTAGAATTTTTTTATGGAATTCCTTAAAGAAATATGGTCTCATGGAATGCCATGATTGTAACATAAGCACAAAATGGATTTTTTAAAGGACATTACAAAATTTTAAGAAAATACAATATGCTTGAGTATAAATCCAAGTTCCACAACTTTTGTCAACATCCTACCTTTGGAAGAAGGTATGGCAATCAATCAAATCATTGAAAGAAAGGGGTATTTTTGTCAAATGTTATAATTGCAACTCCCTTGGCAGCAATGTATGAGAAATGTGGAAGCATGGGCAAGGCATGTGATTTTTTTGACAAAATGCATCAAAGAGATATGCCATGTATTGCAATGATTGTAGGATATGGACAAAATAGATTTGGTGAAAAGGCTTTAGAAACTTCCCAACAAATGCAATAAGTGGGTGTCAAGCCAAATTCTTCAACCTTTGTCAAGATCCTCCCTACCCAAGCCAAGAAAGGATATTTGGAATAGGATATGGGCATCCATTAAAGCATTAAGGATAGAGGCATTTTTTAAATTTATAGTTGTAGCTTACCCTAGTAGATGTGTAAAAAACTGTGGAAGCATAGACATGTGGATTGTTTGGAAAAATGTCTTAAAGAGATATGGTCTCATTGAGAATTATGATTGTAGAATATGCACAAAATTGATTTGTTAAATTTTTTTATAATCTTTCAAGCTAATGCAATTTGAAAGTGTAAAGCAAAAATTGACAACCTTTGATAGCATCCCCCTGAATTTTCCAAAATGGGCTATTTCAAACAAGGTATGGGCATCCCTCAAAACATAATGAAAGGGGGATTTTTGTCAAATGTTATAGCTGCAAATTTTGTATTAGACATGTATGCAAAATGTGGAATCATATACAAGGAATATGAATTGTTTGAAATGATACCTCAAACAGATGTCATCTTATAGAATGCACAGATTGCAATATATGCATAAAATGAATTTTTTGATAATATTTGCTAGCATATATTCTTCCTACCTATGCTAAAAATGGGAGCTTTGGAATAGGGTATGGGAATCCATAAAAGCATAATCAAATAGGGATTTTGTCAATATTATAGTTTGAAATTTTTTGGTAGACATGTATGCAAAATGTGAAAGCATAGACAGGGCACATGAACTATTTGACATATAATTGCTCAAAGATGTAGTGTAGAAAAGTGTAACCCTTTATATTTTTTCTTTGTTTGGGCCCTCCTAATTTAAAATGGACACAATAATTCCTTAATTTAGTGTTGTTAAATGTACCCCTTTACATTTACACACTTATTTGGGCCCTTTTAATTAATTAAGATTAATTATGCCTTAATTGGACCTTTTATTCATTTGCAAACACTATACTTATGCCCTAAACACTTTGTCAATAAGCTATAGGAAGCAAAAATCAATAAAATTAGGGCAGATCTTGATCAAGTGACTATATATAGAGAACTCCACATTCATATCCAAAAAGATGAACAAGTGGAAGCATTAAAGAAAATTTTGTCCAAGGATATTACCAACACAATGCAAAGATTGGCCTCAAGATCTAGTTTTTAGTACCTCTTTTTGCATGAGGACATGCAAATCCATCAGCTGGGGTAATGATGAGAGGGAAAATGTCATATTTTTACCATTCCTAAATTATCCTTATTCCTTCATTTTTATTACTCTTCCTATCATTAGTTTCCTTAGAGAAATAGAGATATTTAATAAATTGTAAAGGAATTAAAATGAGTAAACCATACAGATGCTAATTTGATGACTAATATGGTAGGAGATAATTAAGGGTAGAAATTTGAGGTGGGATTGCAACTGTTTGAGCGCAATGTAACACCCGCCACGAAACCCTAGAGAATAATCTTAGAATCTGCCTTCCAGAACCTTTCCTGACTCTATCTTCGATCTCACCTCCTAGTAGCAACTGTTTGTAGGAAGTGCTGAAAGAATCTGACTCCTCAAATCCACACCAAGAGTCAACTCAGACAACTCATGTCTCTGTCTGCTGAGAGCGTCAACAACTACGTTCTCCTTCCACTGGATGTACTTCACCTCAAAGTCATACTCACAAAGGAATTCCATCCATCACCTCTGCCTAGCATTAAGATTAGGCTGCGTGAAGATGAACTGTAGACTTTGATGGTCATTGTGCAACTCAATTTTGTGTCCCAACAAGAAATGTCTCCATCTCGTCAAGGCGTGCACTATCGTTGCCAACTCAAGATCGTGTGTAGGGTAATTCAATTCATGATCCTTGATTTTTTGCGATTCATACACAATCACTCGACCATCCTGCATCAAGACTGCTTCTAATCCCTCCAAAGATGCGTCAGTACAGATAACAAAATCTGCAGTAGGATCAGGTATCACAAGAATTGGTGCACTAGTCAACTTCTCCTTCAGCATCTAGAATGCTGACTCACACTGTTTTGACCAAACGAACTTCTTCCCTTTCCTCTGAAGAGAAGTGATAGGATGTCCTATCCTCGAGAAGCCCTCAAAAAAACATCTGTAGTACCCTGCTAAACCCATGAAACTACGTATCTCTGCCACATTAGTCGGCACAGGCCAATCAATGATCACTTGGATCTTTGTAGGATCTACTGCAACACCCTCTCCTATAATCACATGTCTAAGGTACTTGACCTTAGTCTTAAAGAACTCACATTTGGACAGGTTAGCGTACAACTAATTATCTCTCAAACACTACAATACCTGCCTCAAATGCTCCTCATGTTCCTCTACTGTCTTGGAATAGATCAGTATATCATCAAGGAATACCAGTACAAATCTATCTAGATATGTGCGGAAGACTCTGTTCATCAAGCTCATGAACACATATGGCGCATTCGTCAACCTGAACAGTACCACAGTAAACTCGTAGTGACTGTAACATGTGCGAAACACCATCTTATGGATATCGACATCAAATATGCGTAGCTGATGATACCCTGATTTAAGATAAATCTTTGAAAAGACTATAGCACCCTTGATCTGATCAAACAAGTCATCAATCCTAGGTAAGGGATATCGGTTCCTGATTGTCACTTTGTTCAACTGATGGTAGTCTATGCACAAACGAAGAGAACCATCCTTCTTCTTCACAAAGATTACTGGTGCTCCCCAAGGTGAAAAACTAGGGCGGATGAAACCCTCGCTAACAACTCCTCTAGCTGCAAGCGAAGCTCCTTAAGATCCTATGTAGTCATACGGTATGGAGCTCGTGAAATAGGCTCGGAACCAGGTAATAGATCAATCCTGAAATCAATGTCACGCTAAGGTGGCATCCCTGGAATATCATCGGGAAAAACATCTGCATACTCCTAGAGTATGGGGTGGCTATCAAGAGTAACCTTCTCCTCAGTATCACCCAACTCCAAGTCATCTACTGTCACTGCAAATAACTAACATCCCTGATGTACACATCTCCTCAGCTGCATAACGAAGATCATCCTCAATGATATGGGTCTTTGAACTCCCATAATCTCTACCTCACTACCAGATGCATCAATGCATCGAATTGATTTACATCGACAATCAATCATGACCTTGTGAGCCTCAAGCAAATCCATCCCTAAGACAATGTCATATGACCCCAATGGTATAATGCAGAGGTCTAATGTAGTGTGAAAGGATCCAATATCCAATCTACAATTAGGTACTAGAGATTAAACTGCAACTTTAGCACCAGGGGCCAATTCGACCTGCCACTTAACGTCTTGCTTTGTTTCCCTCAGTCTACATTGCACCATGACAGACGATGAAATAAAGGAATCTGATGCTCCAAAATCAAATAAAATGGTAACCCTGCTACCCTGTAACATACCAAATGTCTCTACTACTGTGCTTTGATGATCAGCCTGGCAATTATCAATCGCAACAAATACTTGATGCCTTCTGCCTACATCACCAACTGTTGGTTCTGACGCTACTGGCCTCTGAGTGTACCTTGATGTGCCCCTATTGGGACATTGTCATGCTATGTGACCCTATTGGCCACACGCAAAACATCTAGTACCCCTGCCATAACCTCTACCTCCAGAAGGTGCGCTCGACTACTAAATGCTACCACTATAGGTAGACTATGAACTATGTGCCAACTGCTCATAAGTGTTGCATTTATTATGCCTCCAGTTCCTGTCACCACCTGACTGATATCTGTCACCTTGTCTCTACTGGAAACTCTTTCATTTCCCTTGCGAATTCTGATACTATCCACTTTGTGCAGACACCTGCTATGTCTTAGGTGGTCCATCTCCCTTAGTCTGACCACTATGTCCACTCGGTCTTGTAGCTGAAGAATTGCCTATTTGTACTCCTATGTGACCACCCAATGCCATTGCCAGGTTCTCCTCCACCAATATGGCCTTCACCACCGCTGTCTCCATATTCTTGGGTTCGAAAACCCACACACCACCACTGATCTGGGCATTTAAGCCCCTGATGAAATGCTAAAAAAGCATTCCCTCATCATCACCGATGCCTGCAAACTGCTTGAGCTCGTAAAAATGATGCTCATACTGCTCTACGAACATAGCCATTTGTCACAAGGTATGGAACTCATCTCCTCGACGTTGTCGCCAATGGTCAGAAAGAAATATGGCCCTAAACCTCTCTAGGAAAAAATCTGAAGATACAATATTAATATCAATATGGAGCTTATGCTCCTCCAACCTCCATTAGGTAGATGCAAAATCTCTCAGGTGCATGATCACACATCTAGCTTTGGTATTGCTACCATAAGGGTTCATAGAAAAACATCGATTCAGATCTATCAACCATGTCTCAACCTCTGATCCACTACCCAAACCATCAAATGTAGGTGGATGAGCTCTAAGCAGGTCTCTCATATGAGAAGCCATGACTACCTCTAACTGTGTTGGAACCTCTCTCACCCATAATATCCTGATCTCTATCCTGCCTCAGACCTAAACGAGCTAGTGTCTCCTCTAATAAATGACGCAACTGAGCGTCCCCGATCCTTGGTGGATCCTGATTCTGATCACTGACCTCAGGAGTGTTTTGGGAAGCCTATTGCTCCTCATGATCTAAGTCATCCGCGACTGCCTACATGGCCATGACCTTTACCGTGACCTCGCGTAGGTGGCATGATCCTGTACAGATACACACCACGACATAAGACAAGGTATGCAAACATAAATCCTATGCAACTAATAGCTTAATGGGTTCAACATTATCCCAGAGCATCTAGTGTTTAAACTTGGGATCTGATACCATGTGTAACGCCCACCACGAAACCCTAGAGAATGTCACACACATAACAAAAGCGAACAATTTTTTTTCTTTAAAGTGTAATTAAACAAGTAAAGTAAACTACACTAACACATACATTCTCTAAGGTACGTGATGATGCTTACTTACAATACCCATTACTAACAAAAGTTACTAAATATAACTTATATCTATTACTCATGAATTAAAGATCATACATCCAATAACATTAAAATACATTACTTAAGCTATAAAGTACCATAATGATTCATTCACACATTGCATTTATTTAATATTACAATTACAATTCTCATATCCAAATGAGATAGTTTATACAAAGGTGTTACAATTACAAATTACAAAGGTTCTCCTTGAATACAATTGAGGAGTGATACAATTACAAGATATCCAACAGATACAAGTGAGAACATGAAAGAATTACAAATCCACTTGTACACACGAGCTCTCCAATAAGGAAGTACCCGCCATCACGACCAAGAACTAGGGACCCAACGGTGTAAGGTGCACGTTCCACCCAACCTAGTGGTACCTGAAGGCCCACCCCCGTGCTAGGAGATAGTAAAAGTGCTTCCTAGGAAAAACCTACAACCTATAGACATAGGCGATAACAATACTAAACTACACAAGTACAAAACTAAAAAAATGGTTACAATGCTTCCAGATAACAATGATCAACTACACAATACCTAAGACTGATTGACGATTGTCATAGGAGGAGTGTCATCACAAAGTTGCATGGGTTACCCTGGCGAATCTTCCTAGGCTCCGACCCCCATCTTGGGTTACCCTGGTGACCTCTAATGAAACCCGACCCCACATGCAATCCAATGCGGAATCGATTATCTCTTATAGAGACAAGATAACGATCTTGCCATTCCATGCCTTCTCGTCTCATCCCAAGTCTATACTAGCCCTTGAGTCCATGAGCGAGGCACTTATAATAAGTTAAGTGTTTAAACTACCCTTTTCCCCTAACATGTTTATGTAGTTTTCACTGATTAAACTAACTCTACATGAGTTACCGTGACACCACTTTGTGTTTCGGCCCCCATGAAGAGCCACTCCCCTACTGACAACCTAAGGAATCAATTCCACTAACATTGGGTAGACAAGGTGCACATAAAACAATTACAAATACCAACTCAATAACAATATACAACACAACCTGTTCAAAGAACCAGGTGTCCATACTTCAATAAAACCCACGTGCACTACCCAAGTTATTTCAAAGGCTAAACCAACACAATTAACAACCCTATCTCAGAGATAATACATCTGGAAGACTTATAAACCCATTTAGCCCAATTTTCTCAACCAACGTGAATAAAAGAAAATACCACCAAAAAACATTTCAAGCAATTAAATAAACTATTGTTAGGATTTCCTAAATCCAATTAACTCAATTAACATCACTTGCAAATACCCAAAAGTAAATATAATTACATTTGCAACATTAAGGAATTCTAAAACTAATAATTTAATTCCATTTTCCTCAATTACACATAATGATCAAAATCATTTTATTATAAAATAAATATGTGCATCTATTATAATAAAATAATTTTGTCGCAACAACATGCACTCATCATATGGTAGTCATGGAGTCTATGAAAAAAATTAATGTGTATCTAATAGGTGTAGATGAATATTAGTCAATTCCATTAAAGAATTGAAGGATGAGACATGATAGAATATAACCTTCATAGAATACACATCGTTATCCTTACCACAATATGTTATTCAAGCATTTCAAGGATAGAGGGATGGTGTGTAGTGAAATATTATAACCTATCAAAATAAAAAATGCATGTATGAATATCAATCACAAAGCCTAAAAAGGGTGGTTGGGTGGGATAAAAAGTTGTATATCACCACGTATACCCATACCTTAATCAAGGTATGCTAAGCATGAAAAATAGAAATAAATCCAAACCCCTGCAACCTAAAATTAAATGATAAAATTAAAACTAGATTAATCTAAAATACCCTAAAATTGTTTAGGGTGTGACCCTAAGGTCAAGCATTAAGAGATGTATGCATGGACAAGTTCAAAAATAAAATAAAAACAAGTTAATCTAAGGAAATTGAATAATGCACATAAATTAAGCATAAGTCTACGTAGTTAATTAATTACAACTAAGAAATGATAAAAGCATAAGTCTACGTAATTAATTAATTATACAAATATGATCTATGACATGTGGGAATAAATCTGCTTATAGTGGATAAATTCAATTAAATTTACCATGACCTCTAGTCTTTGTTGACTAGTAATGATTGGTGGTATTGAAAAATACTTTAAGGAAATTGGTAGATCATAAGGGCTAAGTTCTCCTGGGTTGACCCCCTTCATTAGATTACATTTATGGTCATGGAAATGATTGAAATATAACACTCTTCAATCACAAATATGAATCAAATGTTCTTACTTGCGTTTTATGCATATATAATGCATTTAAATACCAATAAATAACAACTAATAATTTAAATGTGTATCAAGTTGACTCATAACGACTACTGAAATAGGCGAGAGTCGACAAATTGAAATTTTGAAAATTTTAAATTTTAAATCAATTTCACTTGATATAAGATCAACTTCATCATTTCAAGATCAATCCATAATGCAAAATAATAATTACGTCGAGAGGTGTAACCCTACAATGACAACCAATTAGTAGGTTGTGTATATGTCCTACAATAACAACCAATTAGTAGATTATGTATACTATGTATACGTCTTATAATAACAACTAGTTAGTAGGTTAGACATCCGTGTACATAAAATTGTGAATAAATCTGGCTAAAATTATTAAATCTTGATCACTCTTACTAAAGAACATTCGTTATAATATAGAATGCATATATGGAAAAAATTGGAGCTTTAGCTTTGGTTACACCACAAATCCTTAATTCTTCACCATTGTTTTGTTAAAACCGACTACATATCCCACAAAAGAATGCAAAAACAGGGATTCTACGATGAAAATGGTGAAAAAGTTGAGAAACGCTTGTAATAATGTTTAGGGTATAAGGAAACCTAGTTTGATGTTTTTATTCGTTATTTTTGTTTGTTTTGAATTTTAGAGATTATTCGTTTGGTCCTTTATAATTCAATTTAAATACCGCCCCTTAAGTGCCATTTTTTTAGTCGATTTAATTATATTTATGTTGTTTATGTGCAAGGGTAGAGGGCAAAGCGGTTGGAAAGGGAGAAGCTTCACCTCATTTAAAAATGAAGAATGAACCTTGACATATTAGTGATGTGTGCTATCAAATAAGAAGTTAAAATCCACATACAAACAAAGATGCAATACAAGCAACATTGATAATAGTGTTATCCAACAATTTGATCACAAAATATTTAGGGCTCAACTCATATGCTAAGAAATTGAAACTAAGATCCACTTAAAATATGTTATTTAGAAAATGAGGATTGTTGGTGACAAATTCGAAAATTGAATCACCAAGTTCTTAGCTAAGAAGTGAAGAATCCAAAAAATATATAACATATTGGTGCTCAACTCATAAGTTGAGAAATCAAATTTTAAGCATGGTTTTAGAGGTAATACAATTCACAAAATAATCAATCAAAACATCATTTTCTAATCATTTATACATACTATTAGACTTAAGAATGTGTAAAAACACATTTGATGATAGTGTGAAGAACTTACTTCATAAAATATTCCTGAAACAATCTTATGTGGTTCCTTTAAAAGTGATGTCATCCTTACGTACATTCAAACCAATAGTCTTAACATCAATAGAAAAATTGCAATGGTTAGAAATCATTTAAAAGATAAAATAAATTAGGTTAAATGAATATACAACAACTATGAAGGGGAGCTAAAAAAATCTTATTAAACTAACAATATAGTGTCTATTAAGGGAAAGGATCTAGTAGTTGAGCACCCTGACTTTGTTCCTCTCAAATTCTTGTGTACACGCCTTGGCATGGTGGGGAGCAAAGGAAAATAGGTGCATAAGGTTACTTCTTATGTTGCGCTTTCATCTGCACACGGGGGTGTCAATGGTTGGTTTGCTCGAGGCAAAGGCTCCCTTCATCCTTTTGCTCTCAATGAATCTGGTAGTGGATTGTGCGATGGTAAGAAGGTGACCGCCACGTCTTTGCAGGCTCAAGCGGCGGACTCGATGCCAGGCTTCAGTGGCAGTGGTGGCCCCTCTTAGCCGACAATTTCTTGCCATATGCTCAGGAAAAGTTTTGGCCGGTGACTCAATTCATTTCCAACCAGCTATTGGGTCTCAAGAATCATCAAGTTCCAAGCATGGGAACAACCTGTCATTTAGGGATATGCTTATTGGCTTGAGTCAAGGGAAAAAATTCAAATTTGTAGCATGCGATGCTCGACCACTGAAGGGAAAATTAGTTTCCAATGGGTTTGGAATCTCCATGAACAGTCCAAATACCCCCATAAAAAATGAATCTTCTTCTCCTGTTTTGGTATTTTTAGAGAAGTTAAAAAAGGAGGTCGATGCTGGTGAATAGTATTTTGCGTCTAATGGTTTGATAGGCCAGTTCAACCACATGTGGCCAAAATTACCAGATTTGTATGATTGGATCTCAAGGGCTTGGCAACCAATGCTCAAAGGTAATGCAAAAATTTACCCTTGTGCTCAAGGTTTTTTTATTGTGGTGTTCAACTATATTCAAGACAGGGATGCAAAATTCTACAAGAAAAATGGTGTTGGGGGCAAACCCTCCTTCTTAAGCCAAGGTTTCCTAATTTTAACTTGGCTACTGTTGCCTTCTTTATCAAACCTGTTCGGATTTGTCTTCCAAATCTCCTGTTACAATTCTGGTTTGCAGATTGCTTCCAAGCGATTGGTAATTCTTTGGGAAGCTTCCTTGTTGTGGATTTAGACACAACAAATTTTACCCACACAACCTTTGTTCGCATCCTGGTTGATTTGGATGTCACAAGTGATCTTCTTGGTGACATCTCTTTCAAGTTTGTAGATCGTTGTTGGACGCAAATTTTAGATTACAAAGGTTTGCCCTTCCATTGTAGGATATGCTTTGAAACTAGACATATGACCAACTCCTACTCCAAAACAATCAAAAATCCGGGTTTACAATCTTGGTGGGACAATGCTCTATCTCATCACTACTCAATCAAAGCTTTGACAAAGGAGAAGGAGGTGAAATTAGCACCCTTTCAGAAGTTTGCACCCTCCCCAAAAGTTGGGGAAGAGAAAGCTAAGACACAAAAATCTTTGAAATTCTCTTCAGCAGTGAGTTTGGCACAGGAGTAGCATCTTCACACAGACAAGGAAAATTTAAACCCATCATCAAGCAACCCTTAGTTGGGCATGGGGAATTCATTGGCTCCGGGTGGAGGGAGTACGCTCAGGCTGAAATCCCAGACACCATCAAAACGAAATAGAAAGTGGATGGGGAGGGTTGGTAGAAAGTACATAGTAAGAAAAAGAAATTCCTCTGGTCAGAATTAAATCAGATTAAATTGCTACTAGGCTCTCACACCAATTTTGGTGTCCATATTTCAACTTAGAATAGGGAGATGTGTATGCACCTATCTGATGCAAATTTGCATGCCAATCATTGGCCATTTATGTACACTTTAAATTTAATCAATAAAACTTTCTCTTACGAATTAAAAAAAAATTCACTTCATAAGGTTTACCAAATACATTTAATTAATAAATATATATATATATATAATAAATATAAAGAATAAATATTGCGTATATATATAAACTATTATATATAAATATGTGCATTAATATATATGTTACTATATTTTTTTCACAAACACACACACACATATATAGACACATAATACAATTTCAATAGCAAACATATGCACAATTCTGTCGATCGACATTTATACATGGAATATATATATACACATAATTTCATTTCAATAGAAAACATATGCACAATTTTGTCGATCAACATTTATAAATGGAATATATATATATATGTGTGTGTGTGTGTGTGTGTGTGTGTCAACTTAGTCCAATTGGTATTCCAATGCATATGGGTAATCCATCCATGAGCACGAGTAGATATGTCTACCTACATATACTCATGTATGTATTCACTCATATGTATGAGTTTAACATAGATACATACATATATTCATATATATACATTTTATGCATACATCTCATTGACATAGTAATAAACACACAAGGAAGGATTTCCACTTATCATTAAGACTCATCACATACCTCATTCCAAACATTCATAAACAAGATCACAAACCAATGTAGACACACACAACTAAACTGAAGATCACTTACCATTTATTCAACTAGCTTGACTCAACTAAGACCAACTAGGGTGTGAGTGTGTGAATGCTCAGTAAGACTGAATTAGAAGCAACCAAACCAAGTTCTTCTCCTGAGTGATACTTCCCCTCTCTTTCGGAGGCTTGGACTTGTTCCTACATTCAACTTAGTTCATCATAACAGTAGTTAGTCAAATCAATACATTCATATGCTTCACATATATTTCATATACAAAATTATCATAAAACATTAAATAGAATCAAACATTCATTCATCATATTTCCATCAGAATTCATACATGTAAAACACATTCACATTTATTAAAGCAATTTACCAGACAAGGCTGATGGTAAATAGGTAATAACACACAGGGTGTAACAAGGATGTTGAACTATGTTAAAATAGTTGGTATAAGCTTTAATATTTAAAGTTTGTGCTATGTTCCATTGCATGGTTACAAGAAATAGCTATAAGAATATTGGCCAAGCAACAACAATTACAACCCAACCAATAAAATAGAGTAAGGAACAACAAATAGCAAGGCAACAGAAAGAATGTAACTAAAATAGCAAATTACTGTACACAGATACATACCAATCATTAAAAACAATACATGTAAATGTCCAACAATAGTAATCAATCATTTAAATAGTAGTATATTTAAAAAATTAAGTAGTATAAAAAGAGTTCCATTAACTTTGTAAATGTTACCATAAATTATCAACTCTATGTTTCTTATTATTCCTATTCATTTTCATAAACAAAATTGTATTTCATGGGTACATAATTATATCCAAATCTTTATTATGTGAAAATGGAACATCCCATGCCATAAGAAATCAGTGTGAGAGAAAGGCAAGTGTAAATTAGGGGTTATAATTTGGTCAGGAGGCATGAAAGATGATGTAAAGTATCCTAGCCTTTGAATGTTTTTCTCATATTAGAAAGAAATGAGAAAGTGAATGAAATATCAGTTTTATCAAAAGAAAGTGAGATGCGAAACTATCAACGCCTACACTCTAGCTATTCAAAAAACTTCATCCATTGGATTCTTGTAAGCCTCTGATTCCTTCAACCATCCCATTGCTTAATATCTATCTTTCTACAATAGATTGCTACTGTAGAATACAATATAACCAAGAAGAACCACCACGACATGGTTGTCACCAATTTTCTATCATGTAACAAGAAAAGCCATGGAAAACAATCAAAAGGATGGCCAAAGCTTTAGAAAATTTCAAGAAAATGCAAAAATGGTTAGAAACCATTTAAAAGATAAAATAAATTAGGTTAAAAAAATATACAACAACTATGAAGAGGAGCTAAAAAAATCTTATTAAACTAATAATATAGTGTCTATTAGGGGAAAGGATCTAGTAGTTAAGCACCTTGACTTTGTGCCTCTCAAACTCTTATGTGACAATTTCAAATCACTCGTAATTTTATACAAAAGCTTACTTGGCAAGTCCCCTGCTTATAACTAAGGTTTCAAGGCCACATCATCAAATTTGATACCACATCAACATGCTTTTTGTTAAAATTTCTAAAATCCCACCAAACAAGTTAGATAGATTGTTGTGCATTACATCATGTTTTATTGGTGCACTTATGTGGCATCACATGAGTTGTTTTTTAAATCCAAGGAATACATTTCATTCAATTATGAGTACTCACGTTCAACACTAACAACCTTAAAGTCACAAACTATTAATATTACATTATTACAAATATTAAATACTAAATTAATAAATGCTGTCACAACTATTAGAACATACTCAACTACTAAATCCTAACTAGAACCAAATTCATACAAACCAAAAATAAACATTCTTCACATAACCCTAGGTTGTCTATTTTTTTCATTTTGATTTGATTGGCTTTTACCAATCCAAAAAAATGAATCCATCAATTGCACTATTTCCCTTTGTGGGTAGGAAGTCATTCTATTAATTCCAACTGTCAACACCAATATACTTTATATGTTTAATACATTTAAAAATCATCTAAATTCAGAATAAAATCCCCATCTCCATCTCTATTTATATTACCTATCTCTATCTCCATTTCTATTCCCCCTCTCTCTTCCCCTCTCTATCTCTCCCTATTTCTATCCCTATCTCTCCTCTCTCCTTTTTGTATTACAAACATAACATGACCTTGTTAGTGGTAGACCCTGACTAATCTTTTTGATTTAAAGGTCTTTCTTTAATCATGTCCGGATCCCTATATGTGGATGCATAGTCGATTTGAAGCTATCACTTCTCAATTGATAGAGTTGAACTAAGATGGTTCTAAAAAGCTTTGGTAGAGTTTGCCATAAGAGGGACAATCATCATATTTTCCCAATAATAGTAGGTACTTAGGCTTGCTGTACTAAGTATTGGTGTTTGAAAATGTTTTAAGTCACACGAGGAAGATTATAAATAGTACATGTAGTTATTCTTAAGCATTTAAATGTTGATACAGCTATTGATTTAGGCTAAATGTTTAATAATGCTTGTGAATAACTGTACGAGATTGATACAATACCTTAACATTCAAATCCAATAAATTGAACCACGAGGGAAAAGTACCCCGAGTGCATTGTTTTACCTCTACGATCATATTAAATATGTTTTAAAACCATTAAATGCTCGTACGGGCATATTAAATAACTGAATGCTGCAATCAAGTAAAGAAGCCTTCACACTCAAAATCAGGACTTGGCAATGTAATTTAAAGATATGATTCTGTATCGAATCTTGTCACCATAATTTAGCTGTACAAAAAATCTCAACGAGTCAGTACCTGCCTATATTTTCTCCACTTCTTCTCTATCCTCAATACCTCGATTGGCCCTTTCGTTGTGGATGGACTGTCATTCTCCTTCTTACTCTGCCAAACATTTATTTTACACTCGTTTTATGAGGTTGCGGGCTTCCGTTGTTTCGGGAGTAGCAGAGAATGAAGTCCCTGCGCCATTCAACGACGGGTTGAAAGAAGTCCCAAAGAACCCAGAAAAACAGCAACCAAGGAGCACCAGGAAGCGCTCTAGTAAGCGTAGAAAGAGGAAAAACAAGGGAAGAATCGGTTTGGAATATTATAACAGAGGTTATTATGAGTATGGGCTGGGTCCTGGACCTAGCGTTTCAAAATGCCTACCTTCTCGTCAGAGAAATTACAAGAAAAAATACGAGCAGAGAGTGCATGATTTGGGTTTGCTCGAGGTCGAGTTTGAGCGTTTGCTGCAACAGAAGCAGCGGGTTTCCAAAGAGAAGCTCCGAACAGAAGAGATCCTCAAAGAAACAAAGAAGATGGTTCAATTTCATATGAACAAAAGTAATCAAGTGCAGAAAGAATTTGATAATTTGAGTGTCGCTCTGGACTGCGTTACTGGAGATAATGTCAGAGTATTGGAAGAAAATGACAAGCTATCAGATCAGTTGTAAAAAGCCGATGGGAAAGTAACACATTACGTACAGCAATTTGATCAGCTTAAATGTGAATTAAATCTTGTTACTCAAGATAAAATTGCAGTTTCCAAGGAGTTAATGGAGATGAAGAATGTCTCGAGGAGTTAATAAAGACTAAGACCTTGTTAAATCACAAAGAGAGTGCTTTTGCCAAATTTGTTGAGGAGTTCAGTAGTACAGATGAAGTTTTCAACTGCCTTATTTGCATGGAGTCTTGCGTTGCATCAGGCAGCCATAATACTTGGTATGCTGGCTTTCATGAATTCTTTGTTTTCAGGCTGAGTTTGCATATACCCGAATTTTAGTCATATATCATTTTTTAATTTTTATTTTATTTTTTTAAAGAAATACATAAAAGTTTGGAGAAAATTGTATTATTTGGGGGTTAAGATTATATCGATTCGTTCCAGTTTGAAGTTGATAGAACTTTTATTTTAATGTGAAAATTTGCAGCTCTCTTGCCTGTGGCCACTTTTTTGGTAGGTCATGTATAGAAAAATGGATGAAAGAAACTGGTGCCAAGTCTTCTAAGGTAAAGATTATTTTCTTCTGAATTGTTTAAACAGATTGGATGGTTTTTATCAATTTTATTACTAATTTGATTTTTTTTTTTTTTAAATTATACAGTGCCCAGTATGCCAGAAAAAAGGAACCCTAGGAGGCATTATAAATCACTATACATGACAGATACTTTCTGGTAATTAAAATTCACTATATATAATGATTAATATAAATATTTCATTACTTAGAACTGGCATCTCTACAATTCTTTGAAATAAATAAATATAATTTATGGTAGAAAGTAAGTGAGCTTGTGGATTCAACTGTGTATGTTTTTAGATGGACGAATCGGATCACATCTATTGATCCATCATTAGGAAGAGGAGAAACACCATTTTGAAACATATACAATTGAATCCAGAAGTTCACTTACTTTCTAAATAATGGACCTCGAAAAACTAATACCTACTATAATTCATGTTCCTTACCATCCAACCAAATTATCAATAGAGAAATTTATTTACAAATTAGAGTTACAAATATTATTTCTATATTTTTATAGAAATCAGATTGTGAAAGTTTTTTTTTTCATTAATTTTCTGGGTCACATCTTATAATTCATTATCAAAACCCTAATTATAATTATTATACAAATTAAACAATCTGATGACATTTACTTCTTCAATACTCTTTTATTGATCATTTGATATTTCAAAATCCCATATTTTTTATGCCTTAGAATATAATAATAATAGACCATTTTCTGAAAAATAGTTTTTAGTACTGACGCATTATTTTATTTTTATTTTTTTCAAAATTTCAGTACTAAGACTACCGTTATTATTTACAGACCACTCAAAGAAGCTTGCAATCAGAGGCTGGAGGTTTGTCAATATAAAGACTAATACCTCGGAGACATTCTTCATCTCCATTAACTCCTTGGAAACTGCAATTTTATCTTGAGTAACAAGCTTTAATTCACATTTAAGCTGATCAGATTGCTGTACATAATGTGTTACTTTCTCATCAGCTTTTTTCAACTGATCTGATAGCTTGTCATTTTTTTTCAATACTGTGACATTATCTTCAGTAACACAGTCCAGAGCAACTTTCAAATTATCAAATTCTTTCTGCACTTGATTACTCTTGTTCATATGAAATTGAAGCATCTTCTTTTTTCTTTGAGGATCTCTTCTGTTCGCAGATTCTCTTTGGAAACCAGCTGCTTCTGTTGCAGCAAATGCTCAAACTCGACCTTGAGCAAACCCAAATCATGCACTAGCTGCTCGTATTTTTTCTTGTAATTTCTCTGATGAGAAGGTAGACATTCTGAAACGCTAGGTCTAGGACCCAGCCCATACTCATAATAATCTCCTTTGTAATATTCCAAACCGATTCTTCTCTTGTTTTTTCTCTTTCTACGCTTATTAGAGCACTTTCTGGTGCTCCTTGGATGCCGTAGAAAGTGCTCCTTGGATGCTGTTTTTTTGAATTTTTTTGGGACTTAGTTCAACCCATCTTCGTTGAATGGCATATGGACTTCATTTACTCTTGTTCATATGAAATTGAAGCATACAAAATGGAATGCCATGCCATGCCCATCTTGCATCAAACGAATATCCAGCGTGGCCGTCAAGTCTCGAGCATGCTTTTCAATGTTTTGTTATTTAAATTCAACGAATATTTTCCATTTTTACAAGCGCATGAGGTGAGAGGGGATTCTTAACCAGTTGGCACATTGTGTGCTCTGTTCGATTCATTTTTTATTTTTATTTTTCTGTTTTCTTCCTCTGCTTAAACAGGAAAAGCACTGCATTTTCGTTCAAAACAAAAATGTCCAAATTTTGCCTCAAGAAAGTTTAGGGGGTTGAGAGGCAGACACAGTCCTTTTATAGGTTTTTACTTTACAAAAAATCAAATCATAATGTTTGTCATATGTTAAATATTTTGACTAAATCCTTTATTTTAATCTGCCTTCTCTTACTTTGTTATTTGTATTTAGCTGTTAATGCAAAGATTTTAATGAACAATCAAGGTTTTCTTATTTGGCAATGGATTTCAGGTGGACTTTGCGCCATGGGTAGGTTTGTTGTCATGGAAACCACCTTTTGATAGTTAGGTCAATGGATTATTAGATTGTTTTAGCACGGGCTTCTTTACCTTCTTTGGGAATTGTCTTAACTTGCTGCATTTGCTACTTCTCCACTCTCAAGGCTGTACAAAAATTTACCAGACATTATGAAATCTAATTTTTTATTTTAATAAATTTTATTAAAGTGCTAATTTTAAAAGTTTTTTTTAACACATTAAAAAGACAAAATAAAATAAAATAATAATTTAATTATGCCATGGCTCTTTAAGAGGAAATACAGCTCCTTCAGGGAAGCAGTAGCTTTCTCTTGTATATTTAATTTATTTTAAAACATAAAACTTTTATAATATATATATATATATATAAATTAAATTTCAACCAATTTTTGGTTATATGATTTTACAATTATACTTAAATTTTGCATACAGGTTAAAACAGTTAATATTATCAAATATATGTTAGAACTCCTGTCTGAATATTTTGTAGTGTTTATCTTATGGAAATTGAAAAATTATAAATCTAGTGTGGTCAGCTGAAACTTCTATATTAAATTATATGATATTTTATTAGAATTTAATTTTATAAGTTTTGAGTTAATTATAGTAATTCATATTTTAAAAGTAATGATCAATTTATATTTTTATAAAGATCAAAATGTAAAATTATTTACAAATATAAAACTAAAAGTGATCATTTTATAATAAATTTAAATAAATAATTATGGCAAGATTGACATTTATCAATGTTAATGGTTTATATTTGTATTTGTGTACAACTATATCATGCTAATGGGTTATATATGTCATGGAAATTTCTTTTCTTTTTTTGACATTTTTGGAAGTTTTTCTAATTTCATGAAGGATCTATTGTTTTTATTTTATTTTATTGAGGCCAAAAACATCACAAATGATTGAAAAGAAAAAAATTAGAAACCCTAGTTTCAATGCAAATTCTTAAGTTTGATGGAAATGGTGATGATAGAGAATGGTGGTTTTGATTCACAAGGAGGGCTTATGGTAAATATTTAGTGCAAAATTCAAAATTATCTTACAACTTGATCGGTAAATCTCTCACATGGTATATATAAGTTTGTAATGAAATTATATTTTTAGAAGAAATCAAACTAGCCTTCTTAGATAGATGGGTTTAGGAAGGAGAAGATGATGATGGGCATGGTGAATAGAAGGATGAGGACAAGAAGAACAAGAATAAGAATTAGAAGAGAGAGGAAGAAGAAAAAGGAGAGGAAGGAGGACAAAAAGTAGAAGAGGATGATGATGTATACAAGTACATGCATTTTATCTCCAAGGAAGGAAGTTTCAATCTTTTAATTTCATGAATACATTAAAAAAATATGCTATTATTTCTATTAACCTCAATGGAAAGTATAAGTTTATCAACATGATATTAGATGGGAAACTATAGCTACGAGTAAAGCACATCAAGGATAGTCAAATAATAGGTAAGGATATTCAATTTTTTGAAGATTTGAATCTCTCTATGTATAAAATATGTTTTTCATTCAAATTTTGATACTTTGAATATGTATGAGTTGGATATTGTTCATGTCTATCCTTTGTTTAGAATCTTTGGGAACAATAAACATCAATGTTGAAAAGAAGTTCACGAAGCTTTGGTATATGAGGATTAAAGTTACATTGTAATGTATTACACATTATTATGTTAAAAAAATAAGTAAACAAATAGAAAGTTTAAGAATCTACTAAAGGTTTCATAAATAAATTAGAGGACAAACAAAATGAACAAGATGTAGAGAAAATATATAAGTAGTTCTTTTCACTAGCTAATAAAACAAGTAGCAAAAAATGGTGAAGAATCATTGAAGGTTCTATTGATAGCAAGGGGTGCAATGCATAGGTATCCACATTATTGTAAGAGAAGAGAATCATGAAGGAAAGCATCAAAGAGGTATGATAATATAGGGAATTAATAAGATAATCACTATAAATCTACATAGAATCAAATGAATAACTACAATAATTAGTGGCATTGTAGGAGTAATGGCTATACATGGTAGGAAACGATTTAATATGATAAATAATGAAATCACATGGGTGTAGCAAAATATGGATCAAGGGTGGGATCTAGGTACCATCAAGCTAAAATCACTACAAAGATCAGCTATGGAAGGAACCAGATGATTGGTCATGTCCACTCGTATTTATAGTGACTTGTGAATTTAACTACTCATATTCTACAGTTTAAACATGTCAGGGGGGGATGATATGTTATTTACCTAAGAATTTGATATTATAGTGTATTTAGGTATATGGAGATGCCAAAATATGGCACACATCCCTTCAATTAGCTATACTGGGTCATGTGAATAGATTATGTAATTAATTATACTAGGTCATGAGTAGGCTTTCTTTGAGATCTCCCTTGCATTAAATAAAGGAGGGGATTATCATTGTAAGGAGATGTGTTGAGTATGATATTATGATGGGGATCTCTTGGAGATGTATCATGGAGTGGCTTCTTCTATAAGGAGTATTATAGAATGTTACCTCTTTATCTCAAGGGTTTATTCTATTTTTGTATATATTGGATATTAGAGCATCTTGGCCTATAAATTTCTCTTGCATGTGGTATGTGATCTATCTTCTATATTGTATCATTTTCATTGTTATATTTGTGCATTTTACCATCTATACTTTCTAGTTGAACATTATATAATTTTTAAGATCTTACTAGGGTTTGTATTCCTATTGATTTCTACTTTATTCCTATATAGCTACTTTTAAGTCTTGTGCTTTATTGTGACTTTTATAACCATTATATCCAACCTTGAAAAACCTCATTATGGTCTCACTTATTATATATGTATATGATAAATAATTTTTATTTTTTAAATTTGATAATGATTTTTATTGCCTTGTCTTAACTTTCTTAGACACAATACATTATCTATGGCATGAGATACTTGAGACTTGGATCTCCCATTGGGAAAGATTTCTCATTTAAACCTTTATTATGATTGTCCATTTCAATAATGATTCAAATTCTCATGTTGAGAACCATTTCGATGATCCACGAGACTAATCATGAAGCCCACTTGACTAAACAAGATGTTTCACCTACTAGATAGGAACTCATTGCTATATTTACTCAAGCCAAATATCCTCATCAATTAGTAAGTATCTTGTAAGACACTAGAAGGGTTGCCTCCGACATGAATATTTTTCATGATATTAGCTCCTTATTGACTCTTCTAATGATGCATCACCATAGCTCCTCTTCTTCTTATCCGAACACTATCCATGGCTCCCATGACCACTATTATTCCCCCTAGTATAACAATTACTTCCATCATTCCTCCTATATTTCCCATTACCTTTCCAATTACATGTGAATTACATGTGATTTTTATATGATCATTCTGGATTCATTGTTTCTAATGATTTGATTTTTGTTATTTAACATTATAACATGTTTATATCCTATTTTTAAATATGTATAATGACCAATACGTGTGATGTGTTTTAAATGTATATATGACTATCACTACTCTATCATTATCATTATTTAATCATTACAATAAATATGTTTTATTTCTAAAACAATAAATATTAAACACAATTAGGGATGGAAAGGTTTCTTTTGCATTTTCCTTGCTTGCTTATTTTATTTTTAACCGTTACAAAACTCCACTGTTGCAACTACTTGGGAGATGCTACAAATAGCTAAGGAAGAAAATATTATTGCCATTGAAAGATGATTTCTCTTATTCAAAGGGAGTGCGAGTGAGAGTGAGCTTAAACGTCCTAGGTTAGTGTACTTGTAGATCCCATTCATAACCTATTTTGTAAATTCTATTTCATTAGAGTCTATGTAGAAGACTTTCGTAGTTATGTTTGGTGACATTTGAGTAACTACATCCTTTCCTACAACATCTACTAAAATGATAGTAACAGTTAATTCCATTTCGGTATGCTCTTTGTTCTTCTAAAGTCTTATAGACTGATAGATTTGCAAATCCAAAATTTGAAGTATTCCAAGATCTGAATGCCTAGATTTTCTTCTTATGGTAGTTTGTTAAATTAGCCATAGAATTTCGTAGAAGCACAAGTTGTGATTCAACTATGTTATCATTTGAATCTTTTATAAGTGATCCATGACACGTTGATAACTTGTTTCCAGTCTCAGTCCAAAGGATTTTGTATCGCCACAACAAAAAAATTGCCAAGCTTAAGAGACTTCATATGCATTTCCTTTTAGATCCTCTGAATGTATATGAGAAGAAATTTCATCGCTTTAAATCTCTAAGTCTCTCCAATGTAAAGGTTTTATGCGAGTATTTAGAGTTACAGGTAAATATACAACTTTATTGATTTCTTCAACTGTTAAGAACTCCAGAGTGTATTCAGCCACATCTTGTAGCAACATTTGCATACACATTTGCATGATGTATTTTGTGTTAGGAAATTAAGATTTACATACTTTGGAACAACTTATATACTCTTAACTATGCTTCACCCTTTCTACGTTCATTATTACAAGAGCAACTACACTTAAAACATCTAACAAATATCTTTCCCTAAACGCTATAAAAAAAATGTGTACTTTGGCTTTTGTATTTGCATGTTGCGTTTGCTCAAAACTTTCTAAAATTTTATCAACCCCTTTTAATCATATCATGGGTGTATTGCATTCCATGAGATGACATCTCTTTTGAGACTTTCTGTTAAATGTCTATGTTTCCACATTTGTATTTTATTATCAGAACTCAGATATTAAATACAATACATCTGATAATGCTAATTTGCCAACACTGCAGTATCCCTTTGCCATGAAATCAAGAGTGGAAGGTGGTTTTGTGTCTTGGGAATTTATAATTGACATTACTTTTACACAAAATTAATTTGTAATCTTCAAGAAATCCTTTATATATAGTTATACACCTTGCCTATAAGATTTATGAATGTAACATTGATTTTAGTTGTCATGAATTTTGTCTCAGTGATGTTTGGTTTATCCCCATTCATCATTGCAAGTCAATTGATAGATATTTATCAGTCTAATATCCTCTAATATTACATATAACATAAATAGTTTTTGTTAGCATTGCATAGTTATTGAATTGATATCCTTTAGTATTGCATATGATAGTCATTGATTTAATATTTTTTAGTATTGCATGGTTATCATTTTAGTATTCATTAGTATTATTTAGTTATTGGTTGATTATTCTTTAGTATTGCATGAAAATAGTTATTTATATAATGTTCATTAGTATTTCATTGTGATATGTATCGATTAGGTGTCCTCTAGTATTGTTCTGATCTCTTGAGATTGAATCTATAGGTTTGCATGGTTAACTTTAGTATTCAATAGTATTGCTATGATCCATTTTATAGTTAGAAATTTTTTATCTAGTATTAAATTTTGTTAAATATTAAATTAAATAATAATAACTATTGTACAAAAATAGTATTATTAATTTTTTAAATGATGATCATAAAATGTTATTATGATTTTTTCTCAATTCCTACAATGAGAAAATTTTGATAGGTGAACACCTAGTTTATAGTTATTAATTATTCATTTATATCAATTTATGAAATTAAATTTTGGTTAAATAAATATATTTAGTTTTCTTGCTAATTGGATTATTTATCCATCATATGCTCTCATATCTTCCAATAGGGATTTTGGAAGTAAAAAAATAGTAAGTGTTCTAAACAAACCTAAATTTATGTGGTGTTCAATATCTATGGTTCATCTAGTTAATTTTTACAATTCAAACCCTTACATTTGAACTACTGCACTAATGACTTAACATAGTTTTAACAACAATGTCAGTGGCATTGTCCCTACAAATTATTAGAGGAAAATTAAAAAAAGACTAAAAATTATTAGTTTGAGTGAATGGAAAATCTTCCTCAAATCAAATTGGCATCTTAGGTAAACATAAAATCATCACACATTTATAAAACTTAAATTAAACACATTCTCAAATATTTGTAAGTTTCTTTAGTAAGATTTTTGTCTCTATTTCACCTAAGTGGATGGCAATCGATGAAGAATTGTCTAGGGAAATTGGACTTTAGAAATGTTGTGTACCCACTCATATATTTAAATAAAACATAAAATTAAATAGAGGTACACATTTCATATAGTTCTTTTGTACTTTAATTTCATGGATACATGGTATTTAGGCAATATAAAAAATGAAGGATTTTTCTAGTACTCAAGAACATAGAACATTGTGAGGTTCTATAACTTATTCTTAAAGATAAAACTCAGAATTTAATTAGTAATAAAAATAAAATATAATAATCATTGATACTCAAAAGAATCTCAAAGGTGGATTTGTCTTCTACGATGCTCATAGTTTGAAACCCATGGAAGGGTACAACGTATTTATAGACTTATAGAAAACCTCAATATATTATTATGGGTATACTTTGAAATCTAAGTCTAATTATTTGGCTAAAGCACTATTATTAATTGTCCTTATAAGTCTATATGGCTTACAAAGTTTCCTATCCTATATTTTATAGGTTAATGATTTGAAATTATCGCGATACTATAATCATCTCATGTGGATGAGTAGAATTGATGGATAGAAGAGCTTAGATTGACTAATGAATTTGTTGTCCTACATCAGACAAGATATTCCAAACAAGATATTTCTAATTCTTGAGTATTCAAGTAAGACTACTAAAGATTAAGTAAGCCAAGTTTTAAAAAATTCATATATAAATAATGTATTGCTCATAGATTTCCTTGTGAATTAAATTACTATGATTTTTTTATTAGACCAAGTGGGTCTTTACATGTGGTACCCATGTGCTATATTAGACACCAAGGCTAATAGCCTCCTACAACTAATGCATAATACGAAAAAAGGAAATGATTTATTTTGGAAAATTTATCATCAATGGTGATTGAGTTTTGGTAGAGAATGAGAAAGAATTGACATAGTTAGTGAAAGACACAAGATGAATTTTGGAGAATAATAGGAACCTTTAAGCATTTAATCTTAAGTACATGTATAATCATGGTATAGAAACTTAAATGATGGAAAACCAACACTTTTGAGTAGTAATATCAAAAAACATTAAATTTGGACAAAAATTAAAATAATTATATGTTAATCAATGAAATGAAGTTTGGGAAATATGAAAGAAGGGAAGTATGAGATTAAAATAATAAGAATCTCATAATTACTAAATAAGGGTGGTCAAAAGTAAAAACATTTTATAGAATAATATCTTTGAAAGAAGCCAATAAAGTATTAAGGGGTCAATTATGATGGCTAAAGGAATATTTTAACTTGAAGGAGAAATAGATTCTAGTGAAGATAATAAATTTTCAAGTCTATGAAAGAAATGTAGAAGGAAAGGAAAGGGAAGAAGACAATATTTCTTCTCCGGGAATAGAGTAGGATATTGTGTGCATTGAAAGAATAGAGTTAATTGACCTTAAGAAAATAATGGAGGGTTTGGAAAAAAATATAGATGCAAACAACAACCATGATAAGATGAAGAGAATGCAAACAACCCTTGGAAAAAATATTTTGTGACTAAAGGGATTATGAAGGAGGTTGTTATGAGCTTTGTTTCTAGCCAGTCTAAATCAAAAAATAGAAGAAGTAAAGACGCTCAAGGAGCGAGGGACAACAATGAGAAGGTGTTGTAAAATCAGGAGAAAAATGTATGGGAGGGTCTCTTTACTCCTTGCTTGAATATTGGAACCTTATATGCTAATGATGGTTTTGATTCTTTTGTGTTCTTGTTTTTTAGGTTATTTATTTTTTGATTTTCTAATGTTGTTGTTTTGAGGGTACTTTGTGCCCTCTTTCTATATTTTATGGTTATGTTTTAATGTTGTTTCTATTACTTATGGTATTAGGTCCCTTTCCCTTCTTATTTAATCAAAAATAGGGGTAGACCACACAACAAAAACTTGTGAAAAGTTTGAGTCTAACCATGAAGTAATACTTAACAACATTAAGAGTGGAGCACACCCATATGGTTCATTTGATTGAATTTTTATAATAGCACATGATTTTTATAATTTGCAACTATATTGTCAACTTTTAAAAGTTTTGTGTTTTGAGTATATTTTTATTTTATTTTATTTATTTATAAATGCTAATGCTATTAATGTTAGTAGTGCCAAAAATATTCCACCTTCATGTGGTTAGTACAATTATTATATAATTTCATATTCTTGAAGCAAAGAGATGCTTTTTTTGTCTCCATATCTCCCTCTCCCTCTTTATCTCCCTCTCTATCCCTTTATATCCATGTCTTTATCTCTTTCTTCCTCTCTATATATATCTATCCTTGTCTCCCTCTATTTCTCTTTATTCCACTCTATCTCTCCCTTTATTTGTCTCTCTCCCTCCCAACCCCTCTATCTCCCTCTTCCACTATTTATCCCCTTTTCTCCCTCTTTATCTCAACTACGACATTATTTTAGTTCCAAGGGAGAGGGAGAGAGCGAGATGATGAGAGAAAGATTGTGTGAGAGAAAAAGGCATCAAGAGTGTTGGCAATGTGTTGTCATTGATGTCAACTCAACATATGTTGTCATTATTGTCAACTAGAGGTCATTGGTGAATTTGTACGAGATATTTGAGAGAAGTCATGTCAAATCAACATGATAAGAGACATTGAAGATAGTTTGGAAGATCATCAGATGTGCCATGGAAAAATATCAATCTGGATCATTAATAAGTATATGGTAACACATTCTTCAATATGCTTTATGTTTTGGTCATGGGATGTAGTTACATTAGTTGGTGGCTACATGCTCAATTCAAGTTAGTTGATTAATATTTGAGTCATATTCATACTTGTTCGATTATGGAAACTTGTCTAAGGCACGAACAATGTACTTCTCTATGTTTGGGTGTTGGTAATTTGGTCTGCATCTTGCCACATTACAAGATCTGGTTATGAAGTTTTGGAGTTAAGATTGGTAATGTGTAAGGAGTCTATTTCCTAGATTTCAAGTAATATCCTCTTTTGCAGAAAAATTTATAAGTGTTTGTTCTTTGGATTACTATTCAATAGTATAGCGTGTCTTAGCTGACTCACTAGAATGCACCACATTCTTTCAAGGTGATTGGTATGCTTGTGCAAGTTTAGGAATATGTTCAAGATGGTCTAAGGATTTGGTGATATGAGTTTCAGGTGAATTGGTGCTCCACAGTGCTATGTCTTATGTGTTGAAGTGTCATAGATTGTTCGGGTTGCTTTGTTTCTACTAGTTTAGTGAGATTATTCACTTGTGCTAGCATTTGGTGATTAATTTCTTTAGGAGATGATTATAGAGAGGTTGCATTGCCTTCATTTTGGTCCATGTGATTTTTTTGGTCTCTCCCCAGTGATGTAAAAGCAAACAATTAATAATTTTGATAGTGGTGTTGATAATTAGGCCAACAATGTGAGTTCATTTGTGGTTGATCCTGATCTAACTTAATTTCTTTGAAGGATATATTGAGGTGTGTCATCATTTTTTTGGGGCCAACCATGCTTTGGGCTGATTAGTAACCTAATTTTGTTAATGCTACATGTGTTTGAAGTTGACTCATATTTGGTCACATATTTTAGTTGATAGGTACTATTGGTGTTGACCTAATTAATGTTTTGAGGTGTTGCAAAAGATATATATAAGGATGAATAGATCACTTGTGAAGGATAAATATGATCTGTGTAATAATATGGTGATGAATTAGTTGAGTATGAAGTGTAGGAAATTAGTAATTGTGCTACAAAAGAGGACTACAACATCAACATATGTTGGATTTTTCACTATCTAGCAATTCATATTTATATAAATATCATTATAATTTTCATGTATCTTACTTTGAGACAATGAATCTCATCAGGTCCTTTGTATCTTAACCTAAGGTTGTACACCTTAGTCTACAAGTCTATAGGCTGTCATGACCCTCTTTTTGTTAAAACTTTAGACATATTATAATTTTGTGTGGTAATATTATGTAAGTGGTTTTATACAATTAATTTATGTGTGAAGAAGGTAGAGACTAAATAAAGAACAAAAAAATTATTAAATACACACTCCTAAAAAGGAACAAATAAAAGTTAACAATATTAATAAATAAGTGTTTCATTAATAATTTCAGCACATGGTGTTGGAGAAATGGAAAAATAAGGAATAAAATAATTTTGAATAAAAATTAAATCATTATGTGACAAGTGTCCCCATTCTATCTTAAGCATCATTAATTAGCACAATCTATCATTATACTTAATTAATAAAATTAGCCACTTTCTTAAGTCACATTAATTAATACAATACATCATTTAATCTAATTAATCAGGATTAGGGAGATGTCACTATTCTCCATAATCCTATTATTTTATCAAATTTAAAATTCATTCTTTAATCTCCCTCACATGTGACTTGCATGCACAAGTCACTATCACTTTACAACTCATCCCCACTCACCCTTGTGTGGGAGTTCACACCATGCATGTGACCTTTCCTCTTTGAGCCATTTGGCTTCCCCATGTGTGATCACACATGGTCAAACCCCCCCTCTCTTACATGTCATAGACATGTCATTATCAAGCCACCCTCTCTCTTACATGTCATAGGCATGCCAACATCTCCTCTACCCAGTGCTCACAAATCAAAATTTGTATATTAAAATCAGAATTCTCTTGCATAGGTTTATTTGGGTTTGTTTTATTGACTTTAGGGTAAAATGAACCCCTAGGGTTAGTACCTATGGGGTGGGAGCTTATTGATAACATAATATGACCTTTTGGGAAAAGTATGAACCCCCAAAAAGTCACCTCTATCTCTATTTCCCCCCCCTCTCTCTCTCCCTCCCCACCCCCTCTCTCTCTCTCTTCCACTATTTATCCCTCTTTCTCCCTCTTTATCCAAATAAGGCCATATTTTAGTTCCAAGGGAGAGGGAGAGAGAGAGATGATGAGAGAAAGATTGTGTGAGAGAAAAAGACATCAAGAGTTTGGCAATGTGTGTTGTCATTGATGTCAACTCAACATGTGTTGACATTATTGTCAACTCAACATGTGTTGTAATTATTTTCAACTAGAGGTCATTGGTGAAGTTGTATGAGATATTTGAGAGAAGTCATGTCAAATCAGCATGACGAGAGACATTGAAGATAGTTTGGAAGATCATCAGATGTGTCCAATGAAAAATATCAATTTGGATGATTAGTAAGTATATGGTAACACATTGGTACATGTGCTTTATGTTTTGGTCATGGGATGTAGTTACATTAGTTGGTGGCTACATGCTCAAGGAGTTAAGGAATTAATATTGAGTCATATTCATACTTGTTCGATTATGGAAACTTATCTAAGGCATGAACAATGCACTTCTCTATGTTTGGGTGTTAGTAATTTGGTCTGCATCTTGCCGCATTACATGATCTAGTTATGAAGTTTTGAAGTTAAGATTGGTAATGTGTAATGAGTCTATTTCCTAGATTTCAAGTGATATCCTCTTTTGCATAAATTTTTTTAAGTGTTTGTTCTTTGGATTACTATTCAGTAGTATAATGTGTCTCAATTGACTCACTATAACGCACCACATTATTTCAAGGTGATTGGTATGCTTGTGAAAATTTAGGAATATGTTCAAGATGGTCTAAAGATTTGGTGATATGAGTTTCAGGTGAATTGGTGCTCTGCAGTGCTATGTCTTATGTGTTGAAGTGTCACAGATTGTTCGGGTTGCTCTATTTCTACTAATTCAGTGATATTATTCACTTGTGCTAGCATTTTGTGATTGATTTCTTCATGATATGATTGTAGAGAGGTTGCATTGCCTTCATTTTGGTCCACATGATGTTTTTGGTCTCTCCTAGTGATGTAAAAGTAAACAGTTAATAATTTTGACAGTGGTGTTGATAATTAGGCCGACAATGTGAGTTCCTTCATTTGCGGTTGATCTTGACCCAACTTAATTTCTTTGAGTGATTGGGATTTGTCATCATGTTTTTTGGGGAAACCATGCTTTGGGTTGATTCACAACCTAATTTTGTTGATGCTACATGTGTTTGAAGTTGCCTCATATTTGGTCACACATTTTAGTTGATAGGTCCTATTGGTACCAACCTAATTAATGTTTTGAGGTGTTGCAAAAGATATATATGGATGAATAGATCACTTGTGAAGGGTAAATATGATTTGTGTAATAATATGGTGATGAATTAGTTCAGTATGAAGTGTGCAAAATTAGTGTGATAGTGTAATTGTGCTACAAAAGAGGTGTAATAACCCATACTAAATTATTACTTAATTTATATTATTGCAAATGACATGCATTTATTCAAATTTAAAAAGACATAAATAAGTATCTATTTTCAATCATAGCAACACATGTCTAATTAAAATAAATCAAATATGTATATATATTCAATACAATGTACAAAGTATACATCAAGGTTAGATCATAGACCAAGATAGTCTTGTAAACATCCAAGGTTCCTCGTGATGCTTGCCTCCACTGGTGGACGAGAACATGGTTGAAGCGCTTTACTGCCCAACCACGAAGCTTATGCTTCCCCAAAATTCTTCCAACTTGAAGAATACCCGACCCAGCATCCAAAAAATTTAGCAATAGAACAATCTACAAGGTGGAATCTGGAATGTGCCCATACATCAACATGCATCTCTATCTACAAGTTAGAAAAGAAAATACAAGATCTATACTAGGAATGGCAAACAGTTTTATCACAAAGTCCATACATACATAATGAACTAATTTCCTTGGCCAAGTATAAGAATATTGTTGCAACAAAAAACAATAGGTTTTGGTAAAAGAAAAAACCTATACTCTCTGAACTCCATTTTGGAACCTGTCCCAGAAGGTAACTTCCAACATCAATATATCACATAGAAAATATCTACCCTCTAGCAGCATCTACTCTTAGGTGCTCTAGTCTATTAGGTGTTACTATTCTATTTTTTAAAAAATTAAAAAAATAAATTAAATGGAATTTGATCAATACATTATCCATCCATTTCAAGCACATGTCACATGATTACATTCAGTGTAATACAATATTCATTTAAGAATAAAGAAAATAGGTAACAAAAGAAGGTATGTCACAAGTATGTGTATGTACGTAGATGAAGGTCTACATGCATGCACATATATGTGCCAACTTAAGTTATAAATTTGTGCATACGTTTTGAAGATTAGATTTCTAACATTCAAATAATGTTTTAGATTGGCATATAGTTTGTCGGTTTACAAGAAGTAAAGAATTTAAGAACAAGTCTATTTGAACAGTTTCCCACATACTATTATGTCTTTTGTATCAACCATGTTATGATAGCAAACAATACTGTTGTTATAACCATACAATTACTATTTAACAGAATAATGGTGTCTACAACTAACAACTACAATTTAAAACAAAACAATGTCGTTTACAACTAAACAATTATAGTTTATAACAAAACGATGTCGTTTACAACTAATCTAACACTATTTATAATAGAAGATGTTTATAGCTAAACAATTTCAGTTTATAACAAAACGATGTCATTTACAACTAATCAAACACTATTTATAATAAAATAATGTTGTTTACAGTTAAATAATTTCAATTTATAACAAAACGATGTCATTTATAGCTAATCAAACACTGTTTGTAACATAACGATGTTGTTTACAAAATTTTACAGATTTAGTTCCATATCAACCAAAGCTTCGTTCATTCGAGCCTCATTCAAAAACTATGGCTATTCATTACATTCATGGTCAAAGAATTCTAATACAACATAACTTTCATTCTCATATTTAATTAAAAGATTCTATTGTTCTAAGAAAAATTGTATATAATACTTGCATATAAATGAAATAACCAAACGACTTCTTGGTACTAATTCTTGAAAAATAAAAAGACTTGAACGACATGCTGGTCATTTTAACAAGAAATAATTTTACACATATACTAAGTACAACCTTCACATGTTTCAGGTTTAAGAACCCTTGTTTACTATTTTAATATCAAATTATATTACTGTTGTTCTATGGATTGATCGACTGTACTTTGCATTTTATTAGTGCATGGGGCCGAAATCTCACATGCTGACCCATGGCTTGGGTTGGAATCATCCAAGGACTCAAAAGATTATTGTTCTTAGAGAAAAATGGCTCACAAGCTAGCCATGCAAATATAAGGATGGAGCAATATGTCACTTAGCCATTGTCCCTTATGGATGAGATGACAAGGACAAATAATATCTGCGACTTAGAAAAACATAGTAGTAGATAAAATTAATATCATTTACAAAGAATGGGGAAATAAATGACCAACCATCTCTTAATGCGAGAGGCAATAAAATACATCATGGAAACCCTTTGATTCCAGATCAAAGACAACAATTTTAGCATCCATATGGTGTGGATATCCCAAAGTGGGGTTCATTTACACAGAGTAAAACATAAGATTTTGATGGAAATTTAAATGCCTTTCCTCAAAGAAGGCAATAATGATTTATGGATCATTCATGCCCTTTCATAGGCTATCGACTTCACTAATAGCCATGTGAAGGCTATACTTTTCACATGCAAGCAACAAAATGACAATGGCAGTAACATCTAACTCATAGGGGGTTAAGTGATTCGGCTTCCATGCCATTTAAGGTACATGCATAAAGTATGTGCGACAAAAATAACCGACATGGCCTTGACAGGAGAAACAATAAATGTTTAAACCAAGAAATAGCATATTGAGTTCATCATACATGTTTAATATGACTCAAAAGAAATGCCGATATGATCCGACATACATTATTCACAAAGTATCTAATTGGAAAATGCAACAAAATCAAAGAAATTGCATCGAATACCTCTATTGGGGTCAATCTCCTCTTGACTTTTCTCAAGAAAATCGCTGAACTGCTTGTTTCCTTCAGTCTTGTCGATTCCATGATATAAAAAATGGTATCTTTTTCTACTTTTTCCCATGCGTCCCTCCAAAATCCATTTCATTTCTTAATGGGCATTGATTTTAGCCACCCCCATACTCTCAATTTTGCATATTTTCCATTAATTTGGTCCCAGACCACGACCTTACATGATTTTTCTCATGATTTCATCAAATTTCATAAATTCAATAGTGATAATTTCAATTCCAATTTGATTCTTAAGGAATATAAATATAAATATATGTGTATATGTATATATATAGTTATGTTTATATATATATAAATATATCTGCACACGTTGCTCGTTAACATATATATATATACATATTTATTTATAGATGTTTATACATTTCATATACCAACATTTAAATAAAAATAAACTTTTACTTTATTTCGAGCATCAATATTTAAATGAAGTAGCTTTTTCAAATTACACACATTCATTTGTATGTTAAGTCATACTATCATTTTCAAATTCGAACACACACAAGATTAAGATAGATATTTAAATAAGAACTCATGTATTTTCATTTCACAAGCTTACCTTTTCAATCATCGAATCATTTCTTGAAGTCAGATTAATAAAATCTCCTATATACATTTTCAAATACAATCATCAAGACATTTGTGGTGTGTGCACCCAGATTCCATCAAGTTTACCATTTGATCTGGCTAAACGATCCTACTTCAATCATGTTCTCATCCTTCAACTTGTCACCCTGCAATTGGACACACTTGCACTTACAAATTTCATTAGTAACGCTCAATTCATGATAAAATATAAGATAATTCAAAAAGATAACTTACTCAATGACAGTCAACTTCTTCCAATCTTTTCAAAAATATATAAAAAATAATCATTCAACATATTGAATTTCCTCAATAATTCAATTTATCATATTATAATTAAAAATACAATAAAATTAGGTTATGAAATCCTTCCTCTCTTGGAAGAGACATCGTCCTGATGTCTATTTAATAAAAATTTAAGCATATATTTCTATTTCAACATCACATCATATTGTTCCAAACCAAAACATCATAATATTTCAATCCAAAAAATTTAGACAAAATTATCAAAGTCTCTTTCTTAAGAAAGAAAATGTGGGAAAGAGTGTTCTATTTCTTCTGCATCCTCCCAGGTATCACTGTCTTTTGAATACTGGTCCCATTGGACCTTAAACTGAGCAATATCTCTGCTTCGCAACTTAACGTTGTGTCTATCCAAAATTTTAATGGGCTTCACTAGCACCACTCTTGGATCCTGTACCTAGAAGGATTTCCAATCAAGCACATGAGCTACATCAGGATGATATGACTTAAGCAAAGAAACATGAAACACATTATGAAGTCGACCCATAACAGGTGGTAGAGCGAGTCTATAAGCAACTAGGTTAATCACTTCCAAAACTTCAAACATACCCACATATCTCGAGGCCAACTTGGAAGACTTTCCAAAGGCAATGGAGCTTTTATGTGGCCTGAATCTTAAGAAGAATTTATCCCTTGTCACAAATTATCTAAGAGTTATATTCTTGTTAGCATAACTCTTCTATTGGTATGTCGCCTCCTTCAGTATGCTCTTAATGACTCTTAATTGTTCTTCCATCTCCTTAAGCATTTCAGGTCCTACTATGATCCTATCCTCCAATCTATCCCAGCTGATGGGTGTACGAAACTTTCACCCATAAAGAGCTTCAAACAGTGTCATACCTAGAGATGTGTGATAAGATTTGTTGTAAGCATACTCTACCAATAGTAAATACGCTTCCCACTTATACTATTGGTCCATGCAGTACATTCAGAGGAGGTATTCAACTACTTGATTCACCCTCTCTATTTGCGCGACAGTCTAAGGATGATAAATTGAGTTGAAATTTAACTTGGTTCCCAACGCAACATTCAGGGTTGTCCAAACTCTTGAGGTCATTCAAGTGTCTCTATCAGAAATGATAGTCTCTGGCACTCCATGCAAACAAAAGATCTCTTGGAAAAATTTATACTCAGGTATGTTATGAGGATACAATAGCTTGGCTGGATGTGCATGCTCAGCCTTGACTCGCTGGCACTCTAAGCATCTGGCTACGTATTCCACTACATCCTTCTTAAGTTTAGGCAAAAAGTATAGAGTTTTTAATTCTATGATCATCTTGGATACTCTGAGGTGTCCTGAATAAGGTGCATTATGAACTTCCTCTAAAACCAACTTCATTAGCTCTCCAAAGTCTGGAACATACATTCTTCTCTGGTATCTCAGAATGCCATCTGGTTCGATCTCATACCCATCGAACTGATGATCTATAGGATTCTCTGCTAGGGCACTCTTCACTCTATCATAGTTCTCATCCCTTGGCAGATGTTGTATCACCTATTGTCTCAAATTAGACCTTGTCGAGATCATGGTTGCTAGATGTCTTCATCTACTAAAAGCATCAACCATTTTGTTATATTTTCCCTTTATATACTCAATTTTGAAATCATACTCATTAAGGAATTCCAACCACCTTCTCTGTCATGCATTAAGGTTTGGTTGAGTAAAAATGTATCTCAATCCCAAGTGGTATGTCTTCAGTTCAAATGGCTTTCCCAAGAGATAATGCCTCCACATTTGCAAGGCATGAACTATTGCAGCCAACTCTAAATCATGCGATGCATAGTTCACCTTGTGATGCTTAAGCTTCCTTGATTCCTACGCTACCACTTGTCCATCTTGCATTAGTACTGCTCCCAATCCCTCTCCTGAAGCATTTGTGATTACTTTGAATCTTCCATTAGGATCAAGGATGGTTAGCATTGGTGTTGTCGTGAGCCTCTCCTTCAGCAGTTGGAATGCATGTTCGCATTTCTTGGTCCATTCAAACCACGTTCCCTTCCTTTGAAGTGGTGTAATTGGAGATGCAATCTGGGGAACCCTTGCACAAAATTTCTATAATATCCTACAAGGTCCATGAAGCTATGGACTTCTGACACATTCTGAGGTACTATCCATTCCACAATTGCCTTGATCTTTTCAGGGTCTATAGAGACTCCCTCAACTGAAATAATATGGCCTAGATAGTGCACCCTATCTTGATAGAACAAACACTTGGATAACTTCCCAAATAGTTTCTTTTCTCTTAGCCATTGTAGAACTATCATCAAGTGCCTATCATGCTCTTCAATAGACTTTGAATAGACTAGTATGTCATCGATGAAGATCAAAACAAATCATCCAAAAAGTCTCTGAACACACTATTCATGAGGTTCATGAAAGTTGCAGGTGCATTGGTCAAACCAAAAGGTACCACATGCGGTGAACTCATAATTTCCATATTGAGTTCAAAAGGAAGTCTTCAAAATATCTTCTTCCTTTATTCTCAACTGATGGTACCCTAACCTGAGATCGATTTTGGAGAACACTATCGCTCTTTCATTTGGTCAAACAACTCATCGATCCTCGAGAGTGGATATCGGTTCTTGATGGTCACCTTGTTCAACATCTGATAGTCTATACATAGACGCAAGGTTCCATCCTTCTTTTTCACAAAGATAACTGGTTCTCCTCAAGGTGACATACTAGGTCTTATGAGCCCTTTGTTCAACAATTCCATTAACTGGGCTTTCAACTCATAGAGTTCGGAGGTGGTCATCCAATAAGGTGCTTTGGATTGAGGCTCAACTCCTGGTACAAGGTCAATAGAGAAGTAAAATTCCCATTTTAGAGGTAACTCTATGAGTTCATCAGGGAATACATCATGGAACTCCTTGAGAATAGGATAATCATCAAGATACAGTTCCTTGCTATCAAAGTTACTGATATACACAACATAAATTGCACATCCCTTATGACGAGCCTTTTTGAGCTGCATAGTAGAAATATGTCTAAACTCTAAGGGTCTTTGCATTCCACAAACCTCGACTAGGTTCCCATAATTTTCCAGACAATTTACTACCTTATCCTCAAAGTTCACTATAGCCTTATGTTCAGTTAACCATTTTATTCCCAAAATTACATTAAATGAGCCTAAAGGTGCCACATATAGGTTGATATGGGTTTGGAAGGTTGGAAGCTCTAACTCACTGCAAAAGAGATAGGTATCTACCCTCTGCTCTACTCGGTTACCATATTGGATTGTCCATGAGTTTTCCATGTATCCAGGTCTAATAAGTATTTTGGAAATTACTCTAGGATCTATGAAACATTCAGTAGCTCTGGTATCAATTAAAATAGAGACAGTTTGTTCATAGAGCTTACCTATCAGTTATATTGGAAAAGCTTGATACTTTGCCTACTTGTTATCCACTACAATGTGGATCTAATGATGTTGAGTTTGCTGATAGTTTATGTTGCAAGTATGATCATATTTGGTGGTGTTGTCATTAATGTTGTCATTGATGTCAGCACATTTTAGTATATTGCAGATTGTGCATGTATAGTTGAGATACTATTGAGATGTTGTGAGTACATAGAGGTATCCTTATGATGTTGCAGATGTGTTGAATTGATTAGTTTCCAAGTTCTTTTGAGAAAATTAATAAAGAGAGAAGTCAAAGTTATGAATATGTTTAGAATGTGCTCTGGTATGTGCTTCGCGTTTCTCCTATGTTGATCCTATGCTTATGCAAATTTGAAGGATTGTTTTCTGATGATCTGATGGTGATATCTACTGACTTGTAGCTTCTGGTTGTGTTCACTAGTGTGTGAACCATTCTGGCAGAGTTAGCTTTCTATGATTAGGAGAAATGTTTATGCTCCGCAATCCTTTGCTGTTCTATTTCAGATCTTGCAGATTTTGAATGTGTCTTATAATGGTGTTCTCTTGGTTATGGAAAAGATGTGTGTGGTTTGGTGATCGTAAAGTCAAGTTTCAAAGTTGTATGTGTTTGCATAGTCCGGATGGACTGATGGAAGGAGTTCGGTGTTTGAAGATTGTTGCACTTGTTGTGGATGTATCTGAAGAAGCCTGATATGTGTTCTTGTGCATAGTGAAGTGTTTTGTGTCATCCGCGTGCTCTCTTCTTGTTGGGAAGCATGTACATCAATGTTCATTTTTGTTTTCATTAGGTTTGGATGACCTGGTGTTTACACTTCATTTGAAGAATTAAATTTAATTAAGGAAGTGTGTGGTTGATCTAAGACATTATTTTTGGTCTTGGTTAAATATTTTTATTGGTCCACTCTCATTCCTCTCCACTACAAGAATGTTGAGTTATTGACTTGATTGAAGTTATGAAATGAGGCATATGTGGCCGACCTTAGATAAAGTTTCTAAGGTTGAAGATGGTATAAATGCAAGTCAAATTGCGAATAATTGGATGATGCAAAAGTAACGAAGTAAGTCACAAATTAAAA
>VDFB02257077.1:0-64630 GCA_007258455.2 Sequoia sempervirens | reverse complement strand
TTGGTAATTAAACCTTAAAATGAAATGAAATAGCATAAAGGAATGATAAATGAGAAAATGTATTTAACAACTTAGCAAACCTTGTTGAATTCTTTGATTGTAGTGTTTAGTTGAAAAATGGATTTTTTTTATGGTTTAGGACATAGAACACCACTTTTCTCTAACTAACATTCAAGGATAACCCTTGAGATATCAATGCAAAGGAGAAAGAGATCTTGCAAGAGGGTTGTCCTAGGGGCTGAATGTAAACTAATAAGGGGTTCACCAGCAAGCAAAGACTTGGAAAGATAAGTGCAATGCAAGATGTAATGAAAAAACCTAGTATGATGCAATGACTTACAAAATGACAGAAAAGTATGCAAAACAAAATAACAAGCTATAAGATGGAATGTGTACACCTGTGAATCTGGAGATGATTGGAAGGAGGTCTAAAATGTTGGAAAATCCAACTTTAATTCTGAGTGGGACGCATTCACCAAGCTAGGTGAATCAATCCAAAATATGGGTTTTTGTATAGGAACAAGAATCTAGTAAACGGGTATCTGAATCTACAAAAATATGAATTTTGAACAAAACTAGGACTCATTCACTAGAAGTGGTGAATCAATCCAATTAGGGTTTTTTGAAACTTTAAGGTTTGAATATGCTCTTCTCAATCTACTCAATCTACTTCTTTAGGTTTCCAAATTTAAATCTCTATAAATCAACCTGTAGGTGTTCTCCAATGTTCTCCAATGCTTAATGACAACTTTGACAACTTTGAATTATTTGATGACTTTTCTCCAATCTTTCTCCCTAGGAAATCTGCAGCCTAGACCTACAAATCACACACAAAGGAGAGGGGAAAACAATGTTGTTGGGTTAGTGGATAGGTATTTTCCTTGGTCAAACCCTGTTTTGGTAATCAAACCTTGAAATAGAATGAAATAGGAATTGAGAGTGATGAATGAACAAAATATGATGTTGAAACTCACCAAAACCTATCAATGAAGTGTTTCATATGTGTATGAAATGGATCCAATGGATGTAGATCTTTTAATCTTGCTTGAAGGAGATAGATCTTGAATGAAATGCTTGCCATGATGCTTGATTCTTGAATGCTACTCTAGAATTCTATTGTGAATGCTTGAATTCTCTTGTGAACTCAACTTTGCTACATGAATGCTCATTCAACTTTCTAGTTGTAAAATGAGTGAAATAAACTTGTATTTATACTTAATTATGGAAGAATTCTTGAAATTAAAACACTACAAGTAGACATGAAATCTAAGAGGATAAAATCACACTAAAAATTTGAATTAAATTTGATTTTGGGCCACACAGGACTCATTCGCCCAACATGGAAAATGAGTCCCATTAGGCATAATGTATGGGATCAAATTTGAAAATGCTTAGAAATGTGTGAAACCAGGTTAGGGACCCAAAAATCTAGGTGGGACTCATAGGCCCAAGGTGGAGAACAGGTCCTAGATCATTGAATCTGGGCCCACTCAACCCAAAAGACCTAAATTATGATTGGATGATGGTTTGTGTTAAGATTATCCTCTAAAAGATGCATAAAATAAGGCTTGTGTATGTAAAATAAGACTAATTAAAGCATAAAGAGGCCCAATTATTAATGACAACCATATAAAATTGTGAAATCATGTTACAACACTTTACAAAAGTTTAAATAAGGTAGGATTAAGGTTAAAAAGAGATTTATTAGGTCTAGTTAATTGATAAAACCTTAGAAAAGTGTGAAAGTGTGTTACAACACTTCACAACACTTTAGCAAGGTATCATTTAAATTAATTAGTTCAAAAGTTCCCAAGAACTAATGTGAATGTTTCAATCACATTGCAACACTATATCAAGGCACCATTATGCTCAATTCTATGAGGAGGGCCCAAACAAGTGTAAAAATGTTCCCAATGATGCTTTTCGACACTACATTTAGCCCCCACTTTAGTGAGAGGATGAACTTGCTTCAAAATCACACTAAAGTTGACAAACTCACATCAAGAGGGGTCCAAATGTACCAATGTTGGTAAGATGAGATGACAATGATCAAGAGGGGTGATGAAGCCCCCAAGATCAAGATCCCATTATAGACCAACATAGGCACAAAATAACACACATGAAAATGATATAAAAAACAACAACAAATCATAAGCATGCACTGACAAAGATGAAAGGAAAAGTAAAATAAAATAAAAGAGTTGGTTCAAGCTTCGACCGTTTGTCCATCATGATGTGGATCAAATCTAAGCTATTTTTTCAAAAAATGCACACTCACTTTGAGGCAATGGAACTTCAGGATGTCCACTGGGTGAGAGATAGAAGAAGGTGAGACACATACACACATGACTGGTATGTACTCACACACACATGTGTTGCTAAGGGAAAATCATGCCCTCATTTGGCTTCCCATCAAACAAGACAAAAGTTATACCTCCTGCTAACTTTAATAAGGCGCCATGCAAAAAAATGATTTTCAAGCTTCATGAGGGAAGCAAAACTTAGTATGCTTGGAGCTCATGAACAAATGAACTTTGAGCTTCATGAGGCAAGAAAAAATTTGTATGCTTGGAACTCATGAAAAAAAAAGATGACTCCATAGGAATGCAATCTATATTATGCAAGGTGGCCATATAAATGCAACAATAAGGAATGTTCAAAGGAGTTTTTCTTAATTCATGCAAGGTCTTTAACTTAGGGAAAATTGTGCCTAATGACTCCAATAGAGGACCAATAAAAGAATAGAAAATTCACAACTTAGAGGATGTAGTGTGTCACATCAAACCACTAAGAGGAATGTAATATGCTAAGAGAGATCACGCTCTTGAAATAAATCACACCTAATGTCATCCACAAAGTGAAAAACACATCGTATAAAGTAAGGAGATTGCACCATGAACCATGAAAAAGAAAAATTCAAAAGGATAATGCTAATGTATGCCCTCACTTTAAAGTAATTGTTAAACACCAAACTATGAGAAATTACTTTAAAGTAGAAAATGATAAATGAAAACACTAGTAAAGAAGACATGAGAGATAACTTGGAAAGCCCTATGCCAAGTCATATATATGATTCCAAGTAAAGCTATGTAATGTAGGAAGAACAAGGGGTTACCTCCAAATTGAAAATACCAAATACATAAGGGATATATGGATTTTGGGTTAGTATGTTGTTGCTACAATGTTTTTAGAGAGCTCAAAAATGTCATCATTCCCTAAATACACATAAAACTGGAAGAATGACACAAAGAGAGTGGAAACAAAGAATTTTTTTTTGAGTTAACATGAAAGAGACACGAATATTTTGATGCCTTGTGTCATCCCCAAAAGGAAAACAAAAGACAAAGAAAAGATAAAGGAAAATAAAATATTTTGGGTCAACATGGAAGAGACACGAATGTCTCAACGCCTTGCGTCATCCCCAAAAGAAAAACATAAGACAAGGAAAAGATCAAGGAAAATCTTTTGGGTCAACATAGAAGAGACATAAATGTCTCATTGCCTTGCGTCATCCCCAAAAGGAAAATATAAGACAAAGAAAAGATAAAATTGTGAAAAGATAAAAGGTTTATGTCATATAGAAGAATGAAGGTACAAATAGAGGAATTCCACAAAGAGAGAAAGATAACATCAAGCATAATGTCACAAGGGATCACATTATGCACATGAAATCAAAAAAAAAATGGTGCAAAGAAGCTAATAAGGCACATGTGTGTCAACCTATGAGCATGTCATCCACATCCCAAGCATGTTCATTGTATACTGAAGGTGGACACCTGGCCAATGGGACAATAGCAAGTGTTGAACTAGGACCAACACCAAGTTCAACAATCCTCTTAAGGGAATTTTTGTTTAAGCTCATGGAAGAGAAAAAAAATGTATTCAATTCATTATGCACCTCTTCATCAATTTTAGCAACTTCCTCATTGTCATCTAAGTTAATCATAACTGGAGGTCGAATGATAATTTATAAAGGAGGGATCAACTCTTGTTGTGATTTAATTTTGTGTTTCATTGAAGGGGAAAGCTTGTCATGCATTGCTCTAGTTAGGTTTTGATTTTGATTTTGATTTTTTTTTATTTCAATATGTATCCTGCAAGCAAGGGCAAGACGTCTATGCCTACACTCTCTAGCACCTATGTTTCTTTTAGTTTAGTTTTCAAGTTGTATTTTTGTAGAAGTGAGTTGGTCAACCATAGGTTTCTTTTCTTCACTAAGGGGAAGAATGGAAGGAACCATGAGAGGTTTTTCAACCACTTTCTCTTTGACTTTGTAAACTTATTTTATTCTAGGATGTGTGACATGGTTGTTTTCGTTATGTCTTGGTCTTTTGTAGGAGATAGGTGAAGGTTCTATCTTAGGTTGGTCTTGGTTGTTAAGAGTGTCTTTAGGCTCAATCATGGTTTCATTGAGGATGGTGGGTTCAGTTGTGGAAATGTTTGATAGGCTCTATATGCTCAAGCCCAAAAAAATCTAAGGAAAACTTTCCTTTGGAGGACAATAGGTTAAAGCGATTGTGATGGATGATGAAAAATTCATTGTCAAAGGGAAACTTTAAGCATTTATGCACAACTGAAGGGACTACATTCATGGAGCAAAGCCATGGATAGCCTATCTTCACACAAAGTTGGTCCAACTATTGGATGATGGAGAATGAGATATCTATTTTTTTTGGTCCTGTTTACAATGGTAAGGTGATCAATCCTATTGTAGGGCAAGCGAAACCATTATGCATCTTGATCCATGCTTTTTATTTATCATATATATCTTGATAGATTTCATGCAGAAGTAAGAATTACTTGGTGATCACATTCTCTCAATAAGTAGGATTTAATAACATCCCATTAGTGGGCTTATCATAGATATGGTTGGGTATGTAAAGAGGACCATCGGGTGCATGTTTAAGTATATATTTACAGGTAAAAGAAATGTCAAGAGGATTTTAGGTTGGCCCTTATGATATTGAGTTTAAACCAATGGAACCAAACCATCAAAAGGATTTTTTTCTTGTTGATTAGTATCCATAGGAGCTTGTTGAATTGTGTCTATATTCTCATCATCCATGTCAACATTCATCACATCTATCTTTGTAGTTTCACTAGCTTTGACAAATGAAATATTATGTTTTAGCATTTGGTTGGTAAATATTTGTAATTTTTTATTTGGAGGAGCAATGTACTTATTTCCTTGATCACTAACACCTCCAACAAAAAGATGATCAAAATTAATGAGGTCTTGCACAAGATGTTTAAGATTCTTACAATGTTTTGTGTCATGTCCATTTTGTTAGTGATAATAGCAATAAGCATTTGATATAAAGGTTACAAGTAAAGTTTTATTAGTATCAGGTGTTCTCACAGGAGGCAAGGTAGTCATTTTCTGCTCTAAAAGTTGTGACATTGTGTTATGAAGGGTGTCGGGTAAGAGAGTGAATTGTCTTTCCGAGTTTCCATAGCTAAAGGGAATCACAACCTTAACAACAACTACTTGGTTATTGAAAATTTGAGTTGTTTGTTGAGGGGGGTTGAATTGAAGGAACCCTTTGTTCTATTTTATAAAAGGTTGGGAATTTTTTTGTTTTGTAGGCTCATAATTCTCCATTCGGGTAGAAGTGGATTTTGTATCTCAACTACTAATTGAATTTTGATAATTACAGAGGGTGGTACACAAGTGCATAAAGGAAGGGAATTTCATCAAGGTAAGCTTGTCTTGTATCTTGCTTTTCAAACTTTCTATGAACATCTTTTGAAGGTGAGGGTCAGGGACCTTGACATTGATTTGGGAATAAAGTGATTGATATCATGAGATAAAGTCAGTTACCTTTTCATCTTCTTTTTTCTTGCATATCTTCAAATCGGCCAAGGTCATATTAGGGGTCATATGCTCTTGGAAATGGTTAACAAATTCCTCAACAAGTTCATTGAATGAATGAATTGAATTGTTGAGTAAAGAAGAAAACCATTCTAGGGAAATATCTTTCAAGGACCTAGGGAAAAACTTAGCCAAGAGTGTATCGTCAAGGAAAAATTCACTACATAAGGCAGTATAAGCATTAACATGGTTAGAAGGATCTCCCTTTCCTCCATATTTCTCAAATCTAGGCACCTCTACACCTTGTGCCATCATTGTTCCCAATATCTCCAAGGACAATGGACTACTTTTGACATAATATGTAGGTGTGCCATTTTGATTTTGATTGATGGTGGAAATTTTCTTTTGAAGTGATGAAATATTTTGGAAGAGTTGATTAATGATCGAGGGTCATTTCTTGTGTTATGATATGGAAGTGAAAATGGTGAGGGGGTGTGCGTATTTGAAGGAGAACTGAATTGAATGCTAATAGGTGGTAAAGCGGTAGGATATATGACATGTGAATCCACAAAGGTATGAGGGATGCTAGTGGAAATACCCAAGGAAGGAATCACATTACCAGTTGGTTGCATTGTTGTTGTGACTTGAGGGTTGGTATAGGTAGGTATTGAGGAAATTGTTGTGGGAGGAGGAATTTGAGTTCCTCCTTGGCTTGTTACATTGCTTGTAGGTAAAGGACCACTAGTGGTTGAGGTGAGATGTTTCCCAAAGATTTGAACAATGTTTTTCACAAAGTCAAGTCCATCTTCAATTTCAAGCATGCAGTGAATGTTATCTATAGTGGGTATTGCGGTGGTTGAAATGTTGTCATTTTGCAATTCATGTTTTAAGTTTGCTAGGTCTTCATGGATTTGGATTATGTTTTCTTGTAGGACACTATCATTCCTTGTTTTAGCATACATCACACTACTTGAAGGAAAAGAGTTGTTAAGGTTATGGTCCATACCTAATGTACTAGTGTTAGTACTAGGAGTGAAAGAGTTCGACATCCCAAGATCCACAACAATTGTGCTATCATAGGATGACATGAGACTCAAAATTTGTCTCACAACAATATTAGCAATAGGACACCAAATACTCATACAAGGGCTACAAAATGCAATATAAGCTAAGAACAATGAAATTACTATAACAAAAATTTTGTAAACTGAAACAAAAGGCTACAAATAGTAAACAAAAACTCATAAATAGTACTTTAAATGCCAAAATATGTAGTGTAGAATGTGCACAGGGACCGATTCACCCAAGGTGGCGAATGAGTCCTAGTAGGTTTTTTTTTCAAATTTTTTTAAAAATATTAATTTATTTTTATGCTTTATATGTTGTATGACCTCTATCCTAAGTGAAAATGTAGGTTTTGTTTGATTTTTAGTGAAATGAGATGTAAAAGTGAAAGCTATATAATCTTTCACTAATGTGAAATTAGAAACCCTAGAATACGAATTAAAATGAATTCTTAATGCAATGTTAATCCAAGCCAAATCTAGGATGATGATGCACTCCAAATCAGAAATTTAATGTTCTAAATGCAAGTTCACAAAATTTTTAGTTGAAAAATGGATGTGTTTATGGTTTAGGACATAGAACACCACTTTTATCCAACTAACATTCAAGGATAACCCTTGAGATCTCAACGCAAAGGAGAAAGATATCTTGGAAGAGGGATATCCTAGGGGATGAATGTAAACTAGTAAGGGGTTCACCACGAAGTAAATAATTGGAAAGACAAGTGCAATGCAAGATGTAATGCCAAAAGCTAGTATGATACAATGACTTACAAAATGACATAGAAAAGTATGTAAAATAGAATAACAAGCTGTAATATGGAATGTCTAAACCTATGAATCTAGAGATGGCTAGAAGGAGGTGTGAAATGTTGGAAAATATAGCTTTAATGCTAAGTGGGACTCATTCACCAAGCTAGGTGAATCAATACAAAAGATGGGTTTTTGTGCAGGAACAAGAATCTAAAAAATGGGTATCTAAATCTGCAAATATATGAATTTTGACCAAAACTGGGACTCATTCGCCAGAAGTGGTGAATCAGTCTTGTTAGAGTTTTCTAAAAATTTAAGGTCTAAATTTTCTCCCCTTAATTTGCTCAATCTACTTCTTCAGGTTTCCAAATCCAAATCTCTGTAAATCAACCTGTAGGTGTTCTCCAATGTTCTTGAATGCTTAATGACAACTTTGACAACATTGAATTATTTGACAACTTTTCTCCAATCTTGCTCCCTAGGAAATATGCAACCCAGACCTAAAAATCACTAAATCTAGAAATATAATTAAATAGGAATGGAGAATGATGAGTCCTAGATCACTAAATTTGGGGCCATTCAACCCGAAACACCTAAATTATGATTGGATGATGGTTTGTGTTGGGATTATCCTCAAAAAGATGCATAAAATGAGGCTTGTGGATATAAAATAAGGCCAATTAAAGCATAAAGAAACCCAATTATTAATGAAAACCCTAAAAAAGTGTGAAAGTGTGATACAACATTTTCAACATTTTAAATAAGGCAAGATTAAGGTTAAAAAGAGATTTATTAGGTGTAATTAATTAATATAACCTTAGAAAAGTGTGAAAGTGTGTTACAACACTTCAAAACACTTTAGCAAGGGACCATTTAAATTAATTAGTTCACAAGGGCCCATGACCTAATGTGAATGTGTCAAACATATTGCAACACCAAATCAAGGAACCATTAGGCTCAATTCTATAAGGAGAGCCCAAAAATGTGTGAAAATGTCCCCAATGAAATTTTTTGAAACTACATGTAGATCTACAACTTGCATGAATTGGATTCAATGGATGTAGATCTTGATCTTGGATCTTAATATGGGATAATGGCTTTGAATGCTTGAATGGATCTTGATCTTGGATCTTAATATGAGATAATGGCTTTGAATGCTTGAATGGATCTTGATCACTACATCAACATGTTAGCTCACAAACATATGTGATGCATGAAAACATTGATATGATGCTTGAATCTCGAATTTTTCTCTGAATGCTTGATAACTTCCTCTTAAATACTCTTGAATGCTTGAAAATATCTCTTAAAATCTCTAGGTGTAGGTGAAACTATCTTGCTTGAATATTCTAGGTGAAATAATGATTTGAAAGCTTAGTTTTATAGGCATCCTATATATAATTTACTTTTTATCCAATCCCAAATGCCAACATTTACAAAATTAGAATTAAAAACTTTGATTTCATGGTCAAAACCCTAAAAATTCCCAAAAAGGGACTAATACACCAAGGGTGGTGTATGTATCCCACCTAGGGGGACTAATATGCTCAGGGTGGCATATTAGTCCCACCCTAGATTCTTAGGGTGAGAGAATGTCAAGGGGTTATAATATTAAATAGTTTTATTGAATTTTTTTGGACTTTAGTTGAAATAATTCATGGAATGTGTAATAAAGGGTCTTAGGGGCCTATTAATGATGATTTGAAGGACATGTATTGAAGAGTACTAAGATAGGTCCAAGCCAGGTGTGAAATTGCACTATTTGATAAGAAGGGAGTTCAATTTTCAACACTGCAACACCAAAATGGGTTTTGACATGGGCAAGCCCCTATATGGCACAACCCTTTGTCTCCTTTCCTATTTTTCAGGTGGAATATCTAAAGTGGATTTTTAGAATAATGAAGAATCAACATCAAGATCAAGAATTCAACAACATTCATTATCCAATTGAGGGAAAGCTTGATTATTCATTAATACATGAAGTTCAAAAGTTTATTTTTACAAAAAAACACATATAGATTCTAACCCATTGATGCTTGTTTAGAGATTCAAAAAAACCTGATTCTTAGTCTATGGTACCCACACCCTCAACTAGATAGTCTTAGACTATATTTGAATCCCAGGCTCCTCTGTCTTATCTCTTTGCTTTGTTATTTTCAATTTCTTCTTATCATTTTTTATTTTCTTTATTTTCATAATCTTGTTGTAGTTGCACAGTTAAGCTAGTTGATAAAATTTAATCAATTCAATTCATAATCAACACGTAAATCATCAAACCCCACAAAATGGACCAAAACATCAAGCAACCATTTTAACTCTTCCTTGAGGATAATAACCAAGTGGTCTTTTATGATCATTTTGTGTCCTCTCAAATGTGGTGTTTGGAATGGTGTGATTTAGATCCTAGATCACTTTTCCTACACCACAATTTGGTGAACTTGATGTATAATAAATTTACATGCTTCTAATTTACATACCTATTGTTCTAACATATGAGTGAAATCTTAGGTATTTTGAAAGTTTTATCATTCAAAGTGCATAAATTGAGAAAGGTTAAGAGTTGCATGTAATTTTCCATTTCAAAATATCAAAAGTGTTTTATTTTCAGAAATTTAGAGGAAAATTTATTTAAATATCACATCTTGCATTTTGTAAATTGTCATTTATAAGGAAATTGTGACTTATTGCATGGATTTTATTGATTTGAAACATAAAATATCATGCATTTGTGTGCTTGATGTTAAAAAAGGCTTTCATTCAATTCTATATTTTTTTAGGTTTTATACCTCAACCTATACAAATCCAAACCTTCAAACACCATACAAAATTTCTAAACTATTGAACTTCTAAAAAATTGCATCCTTGGTGTGGGGAACCCTCACTATTATCCTAGCTTTTTATGTATAGATTGTAGCGAGAATATTCTCTCAGACCTCTAACTAGATCTACTTTGTATCTCTATTAAAATTTCCATATTCTATCATTATTCATATAACAGTGAGTTCAACATCTCTAAATTGTTCAATTTTGGAAAATTACTCTCAAAATATTTGTTTTTTTAGAAAAGTAATGGGGTATGTGTAGGATCATCATGGAAAAAATAGGCCCTTAAGTGGCAAAAAATTCAGAAAAATTAGAGTTAGGCAACTTGACGTGAAAATTAGAATAAGTTATCTATATTATTTCAAAAATATGTAAGAATAGAGTCTATAGAAAATTGAGTGTATTTTCTAAACTACTAGGCTTTTCTTTTTTTTTAAATCTATTTGGTGAAAATTTGAAATTTCAATGTAGTAGTACTTAAATTTTAGGGAAAAAATAAGAAGTAGGTGTTTGTCTAACCACCCTAACCACAATAAAATGAAAATATTTGTTTATAAGATTTTAGATATAAGTAGAGGACTCATGTCTAGATGTGATGCATATTTTTTTGTAATTTTTTCCCAAGTAAATAATTAATTATGAATTTTTTATTACAACTTTTAAAAAATATAAAAAATTGTATGTCTGACCACCTTAACTTGGTCAAAAATTAATGAAATTTATTTATTTATTTTTTAATCCTATAGTATGTGAAACATAGGATGTGACACATGTTTTGGATTCAAAAAATGCGATACCATTTGAAAGTTATAGATGTTTTTCAATCAGCCTATCAATAAGGGCTTTAGTCATAATTTAAATAGAAAATGAATAAAAATTATTTATTAAATTCAAAATAAAGGATAATTTATATTGGTTGAAAGCTGATAATCTCCTTTAAAAACCCTTTTCATTTCATTAATTTTGGATTTAAAAAAAGTTGTCTTCTCTAAAATCCTTGGTTGATGATTCATTTTATTACTTTGGTAATATTCCTCTAATTAAAGATGAAGTTAATTTTTTCTCTTCTCCCAATGTATCTCCTCCTAAACATGATATCTTGGAGCAAGCAAATGAGATAATTGATAGCTTCCTAAACACTACTTTATCTACCCTTCATTTGAACATTACTCTTTACAATATAACAAATATGAATAAAGAATCCATAGATCTACCTCCAAGCTACAATACACCTTACATTACACATCTCTACCAAGAATCTACAAAACCTATCATACCTTGATTTGATAGATTTTATTCCTCTCATAAGGAGAACATTTTGAATTTTATCCCTCAGCCATTATCATTACATAAAAAATGACCCCCCTAGAACTCATGTTTAAACCCCTTCCCATATTAACAATCTACTTCCTTTTTCCAAAAATATTCAAACATCCCATTCCAACCAAACTAGCAACATATCTTTTGATTGGGAGACATTATGGTCATGGTTTTAAAATACTCTATAAGAAAGGATTTAGCACAAATGGTGAAAAATGAGTTCAAATTATTATAAATCCCACACCACATCTTACCACAGTAAGAATAGGATACAAACATTATCTCCCTCCACCATTTTATAAAACATTCATGTCAGCCTCTACCCAACAATCAATTCATCATTCACATAGAAATGGATTACTCCTTTCTCCACACCATTTATTTGAGATGTAGAGAGAAAATTATGTACATTTCTAGAAAAGGGATTAATCAGCCTTCCACCTCCTCATGAGAGAAATTATACCAAACAAATAACATAAATTTAATATTTTTGTGCATATCTACTAATGCGTGTTGTGTCTTAAAGAAGAAAATAATTAGAATATTTCAAAATATATGGTTCCCCTATAGATCCATATAAGATAATAAATTAGTTATTATGATATTCCTCCAAGTAATATGTTGAATTTTTAGCATCATTTTCTGCTCATTTCCATGCATGGAAGCATAATATTTTGTGTAACAATATTTCACCAATGAGGAGCAACACGATAGTAGCCATAATTATTGTCCTTGTCCATACACTTATATGGAAAGGAAAATTAATCTTGTGAGGTGTGTATTATTTTTAAGGATCCCCTATTTGTATCTTGTTACTTAAAATATTATCATAACAAGTATGCTAACATTTTAAGGGGGGCATATCCATCATCTATTTTCATATATTTGGTATCTCGTGAAGATTAAATTAATATTTGTGCCCCTTTAGTGGTGATTTTATACATAATCTTGTAAAGTATGGCTTTCAATTTATTCATGTGCCTCTTTAGTGGTGGTAATATGCATAATACCCCTTAAGGTGTGGCATTTAAATTCATTCATGTGACCCTTTAGTTGTAGTATTATGCATGACACCCCAAAGGTGTGCCCTTTCAATTCATTCATGTGCCTCATTTAGTGGTGGTATTGTGTTGATACCCCCTAAGGTGTGGCCTTACAATTCATTCATGCACCCCTTTAATGGTGGTATTATGGATAATACCCCCTATGTTGTGGTTTTAATTTTTGTGCCCTATTTATGATGGTGTTGTTTACAACACCCCTAAGTCATGGTTATTTATTCATCCCCTATGACATTAAACTTTTATGCACCCCATAAGGTGATTCATCCCTCATGATGCTAAAATTTTATGCACCTCCTGAGGTGATTCATCCCTATTATGTTAAACTTCTATGCACCCCCTAAGGTAAATTTTCCCTTGTGAGATTAAACTTTTGTACATCCATTGAGGTAATTTATCCCTTTTGATGTTAAATTTTCACCATTATGTTAAAATTTTATGCACTCTCTAAGGTGTATTTGGAAAAATAGTCCATAAATCTAGCATATTCAAGCTTGTTGGTTTGTGAACTTGAGAAATTTTATTGATGTAGATCTTGGTGTCTTTGATCTAAATCAACACAATTCAGGTTATTTCTATCAACAAACAGTTCCATAGAAACCATTACAAAGCACTTCTCCAATATAATTATGTCCTTGCTCTAGTAGGTCTACAGACCCAAATTGTTCAAATTTTATCGCAAAGAAACCTCATAACAATAAAACCCTTGACACTTTCAAATACCCTTCAATGCATACTCAAATATATCCAAAAGTCTCTATGAGTCACCTTGAACCACCCCTTTTAAATTCATGAAACTACGTTGACCTAGTAGACCAATTAGGTCACTTTTTCAAAGGAATTGTTCCTAAATCTTGATGCCAATTCAAAATAACCTCTTATGGTCTTCATACCAGATGTCAAATAGCCCCTTTCAACAATTTTTAGAAACACAAACCCTCATCAAGATGTTGTACTTAAAAACCCTCACTTTTCACTTGTTAAATGTAGGGTTTATTGAAACTTATAGTTCCCAACATATCTAAAATCTTCCACCACCACCAAAAATATTCCATATGCTTGCCCAAACTCTAAAAATCATCTCTCATCCCTTATTCACAATAATTCATCAAACCCACTCATAAACCCATCATTTTCATACCCTAATTCATCAATTTTCCTTAGGAAAGTCCTCCAAACCTTCTCAAATCCTTCATACTGTAGTACCCCTCCATTTGTTGCTAGGTGTATCAGTTTGCTTGTGTTTGGTTGTTAGTCATGTAGTTGTTTTGGATACTATTTTATATTGCCTTTGGTTATGACAGTAATGTTATATTGGTTGTTAAACCCTGTGGATGATTTATTAAATATCAAGACTATTTGGTTAAGCTTGTATGAGGACATTGTGATGGATGCATGTGCGAAGTGGATATGTAGTTTCTGAGTTTTAATGTGATTATTAGGATATGATAGATGTTTATGATTTAACGATGTTTGTCGGTCCTGGTGAAGAAGACGGTGCAACACTACTCACTTGTGAGTATCCTGTTGCACTACGATTCTTCTTCACGATGTGTTTTCCAATATGTGATAATATGTTTAACATGCCATGTTTTATGTAGATACAGGTACCGGGTATCAGCTCCACCTACTTGTCAGGTCTGAGCGAACCCGAAACCAATAAATATCATGTTGATTTGGAGATAGCATCTGGTCCTCATGTAACCATCGTTCTTTGTCGAACGAGTATCCAATAGTTGCCTGTTGTCATGTGTTGTTTTGTTTTGTCGGTTATGTTTTTGTTATTTTATTTTGAAATTAATTATTGTTTAATTTAGTAAAACGATGCATTTGGTAATTTGTTTAATTAAAGGTAAACTTGTCTTAATATTAGATTAAATATTTATAAGAAAGGTTTGATTTATTGAAAATAAATTATACAAGTAATTATTTAAAGGTGAATATGAGTTATGGGGAAAAGTTAATATTTTTAAAAAAAGTTAATTTTTGAAAAGTTAAAATATCCGAAATAGGACTTGAAGGAAAATATCTTAGACACTTAAGTTTATAACTGATTGAGAAAATTTAGGAATGCACGATTAGAATCAGTCAAGTGATAATAAATTTGCATTAATCAGCGTTGAGGGAGTAGTTTGCATGGTAAACCAATGAGAAAGATTAGGGCTTTCTGTTTGCTGGTTTTGAAGAAGTCCTCCCGTCTAACCATGTTGCATGAGTTTTGGAGGGAGTAGTTTGCATTGGAAACTAGTAAGAGAGATTAGGGCTTTCTATTTGTTGGTTTCAAAGAAGTCTTCCCATGGCGGTGCTGGAAAAGTTCCTTATAAACCGCAGATTTCACCACATTGCATAATGAAGATATGCTTGGTTACCCACATTGAAAATAAAGAAAGCACGAGTAATGACACATCTTAAAGTGTGATTTTATGGTTAAGTGCAGTACATGGATATTGATGAGTTATGAGGAGACAAGGTTGTAAAGGCAGATGTAACACCATGTTGCTAAATATATTGTTTTCTCTCCATCTATTTCCAGCGTTGAGGGGGTTGCATGAATTAGCCTTAGGAGTTGCAATTTGGGACACGACATTGCACGGGAGAGTTTTTGCATGGCAGTAGTAGGGAATTTTTTTTTTTGCACAGAAAATCTTCAGAAAAAAAAAGAGCTTTAGGAAACAATGAAGGAGAAGGTCGATCACGTGTCAGGAAATTTATGCTTTCAAGCTTTCTGCGTCTGCAACAAATCTACATCAAAATTTCAGGAATATAGTCCAGGTTTTCTTCTTGTTTCATGATTTTTGAATAGGACTTTATGGTTGTTGTTACAGAATTTTATTTACCTTCTGATGGTATCCTTGTTATTTAGTCTATTCAAACGAAATCATTATTGTTTAGTTTTGAGTAACTGAAGAAAACTATAAGGAGATTCTCCTGTACAATCAATGTTAGTGATTAAAACACTCCTCTGTCATTCTTTGTCTACGAATCATAGTTATTTTGTAGATGCTGCATCCTCTGTATTTTTCTGCCATTCTCTTCTAGTTAAATTGAAACTAAGTGGGGAGTTGAATTTTTCTCCCAAGACTCCAGTGCAACATTTTCTTTTATTTTTTTAGACTTGTTTATTGCTACGTGTATTCCTCAAGCTTAGTTTTGTCTATTTTCTTTGATGATAGCCAGTACAGGTCTATTTACATAGGCCAGTTTTGGTCTTTTAGCTTATCTCTAATTATCATAAGAATTTCATTGGGGGGGGTGCTTCATATTCTGACATTGATCCTTGCATCGGGTTATGTCCTTTATCTAGTCTATGTCGCTTGGGATTTCTCTGAAACCTCAATTCGATTAATTGTATTTGTTGTAATACCGACATGTATTATAATCGTTGTATCCATGGTACAATGGCTATAGTCTAAATGTCTTGAAGATGAATCTCATAATATCCGTCGCCTTGTATCTCTTCCTTGTTAATGAGTTTTTCAAGGTAAGAATGAGTCGCCTCTCTTATCTGTGCTATGTAAACATAAAAGTAAAATAAAAAAAGCGTTCTCATAGATTTTACTAAACTCTTAGATTTATTAGCAATCTGCCACATCTGCAACACTTTAACATAGAAAAATGTAGTGTCACATCTGCAAATTTTTGAAAATCGATTGTTGTAGAGGGTTAAATAAGCTCTTTAATCTCGTCATTAATCTTTCACAGTTTTTCGCACTGATTCATGGAAGGCTGTGGAGTTTTAAATGAAACTTTTATTCCTTTGTGGCTACCAAACATAGTGGTAGCTTGAGCTTTAGATGAGTGCAGAGGATTAAAAGTCTACCTGATTCATTAGCAACTGTCACAACTATCACACTTGAAAATGGTAGGCTGTTTAGATTTAGATAACCACCATGATTGCATACACTGTTAATTACAACTACAACGCATGAGCATAGAAGGGTGATTATGTTCAACAAACTCCCTGATTCTATTCACAATCTCTCTTAGCTGCAGTGCTTGAACATAGACAGTTAAAGAGATATAAATGCCTTCCTGATTTCATTAGCAACTTGACACGTATGCAACACTTGGAAACATAATGTTGTGGACATTTAAATAAACGTCCTTCTGTCATTGGCAACCTGTAGTGGCAAAAGTTCTTGAACATGGAATGGGCGATTGACTTAATCAACTTTGGCACCGTGATTAGCTCCATGTCACATTGAATCTGACAATTTAGACTTTGGATTAATAGATTTATAAGTAATATAATTTATTTTCATGCATAGGTTGCTTTAGTTGTTTGTGTTAGTAGACTTCTTCAAATATTTTGAATGCACAGTATTTGCCGGGTTAGTTGGTTTATATTAAAGCTATGCATGCTGGAGGCTAACTGTAGAGACCACATAACTGATAGAGTGTATTGGAAACTATTTTCTTTAGTTCCTTGCTACTTTCATGCCGATTTGGAGGGGAAACTTTAGATTACATTTGATAGTGAACTACTAGTTATTAAGTCTTGCATGCGGGACGAGAGGTCAAAGAGCCGTAATGTTTAGTACCTAATCATAAACTTCACCCACCATTCCTTTGTCTATATCATTTCCTACAACAAAAATCCACGTTTCATTTATCCATTGTACTCTTGTTTAAAAAAAAAAATATAGTCAATCTGTTGGTTTGTTGTGAATTAGTTTATTGAGTTTAGAAAGAATGATAGAATTGGAATTAGTTGTTTAAAAAGAATAATAATAAACATTTATGTCAAATAGAAATGTTTATATGAAATACATGAGATTCTATTTATATTTATTGTTGTTTTATTGTATAAAATCATCGCAATATCTATGTATATAAATAGATGATATTTAGGATTTAGGTTATTAATTAGCTATGATTTAATGAAACATTATGTTAATCTAATTCTTTATTGTTGATTTTAAGTCAAGGAAAATTTTTAGTGGAAATTAATTATTTGAAGTTAGCAAAATAAAAGATTGTTTCGAATTATGAAAAGAAATAGGTATAATGTGCTTAAAAAGAGTAATTAAGGTATGAGTGAAAACAATTATAATTATAGTTTTGGTTAGTTATTTAAATTGTTATTTGATTTGTTTTAAAAAGATAAGTTTATTATTGGTGTAGAAATGGATAACTATGAGTGAAGTTATTTAATTATCCTTGAAGTGAGTTATTTAATTATCTTAGAGTGAATGATATATATATACTTGACTTTTAAACTGTGATTTAGTAAAATTATGCTTGGAATTATTCTTTTGAATAGTGTTTAAGGAAGCTTTGTGGGATTGACTATATCAATTTATCAAAGTACAAGTTAAATTGATTTGTGGTATGGAATTCTTGTTTTCCAAAGGCTAGGGAATAAATTTGCACAGTAAAGTGTTTATTCATGTATTTTGTTGTTCATTTTCCATGACTTGATTTGAGACTTAGCCATGCACGTTATTTCTCAATTGGAAGAATTTATGTGTTTATGGTCTTGTCATGATTGTGAAGGTTATACTCACGATTTTTCTTTATGTGCATATTGAATGTCGTATTTTGTGGTTAGTAAGTTATGACGTTATATGTAGGAAGAGCGGCTTTCGTTTTGGGCCGGAACCCAAAGTGGTGGCCAAGGTAACCTAACGAAAGTTATTAATTCAGTGAAAATTTTAATAAATGAACCTAGGAATTCATTAATTAAGTTCAGATATATAAATGCCTCACCTAGTGCCTTAATGCTCATTTAGATTAAGGGTAGGTTGAGAAGGCCTGGAATGGTTTTTTGAACACCTTGTCTTTCGACTCCACATGAGTTAATCTAAGGGCCGAGAATCGGTAGAGACTGCTAGGGTAACTCTGGAAGAGGGCTGGTAGTCTAGGAAGATTCACCAGGGTAACTTAGTACAACTATGTGATGACACTCTATCCTGAAGCACGATTGTAGTCCCTTAAGTGAAATTAACTTTTATTTTGTGGTCATCTTTGAGAGTGTTCGATGCGATTACTCTGGTATGATGTGGTCATGTCGTTATGTGTGGTCAGCCATGTAATGTATTGTATGTTCATTGTTCTTAGTTTGATTGTCTTTTGGACCTATCACTATCTCCTAGCACGGAGGGAGTGGACCTTCGGGTTCCACGTGGTCGGGTGGAAATCGTTCTACACTTTCATTGTATACTCTTACAGATGATATCATACTTGCAGTAGGTTCTTGCACTTCTTTGTTCGTGATATCATACTCATTGTAACATCATTAGATGTATTGAGATTTATGGTAATCTCGCTAGATGTACTCTAAACATGTAAATGACATGAATTGTTTAAACTTATGGAAATGAATTGTTCTTGTATATGTTATGTACTTGTATTTTATAACTTTAATATTATAGTGTGATGTTTTTATAATAATGTTTAAGTAATGTCATCTTGGAATCCATTAGAAATTTTTATATATACGAATATTTTAAAAAAAATTAAAAAATTATTCAATTTATTCACTACTTAATGCATTGTCTTTTGGAATCCCTGGCGGGGTGTTATAGATGGTATCAGAGCACTAGGTTCTAACACTGGGTACTTTGGACATTAGTAAGCCCATTACGTTGTCCTAGGTGTTAGATTCTATATTTCATATTATCCTATTGTCTTTACTTCACGTAACTAAGACGTGTTGGAAATCACTCCGCACCACATGAAGGTTACTGACTTAGCCTAAAAAGTTCCCTTCTTCCTCGTTAGGTGGCTAGAGTCTAGTCACATAGTGATGTACTGTACTATTTTGAAGATTGTGGACTTTGTTTATAATTTTTGATGATCATATGTTGATTGTGAAGGTCGGCACTTTATTTATTTATTTTTATTGTAATAGTTTAGCCACACTTTGTGATCTTAGTTACATGTGATCCTTGTGGTTACACTTGATTTAGTGTTGGCATTGCGCGCATTTTTCTTATTTTAATGTTGAAATTGAATTTCATTTAATATTTATATATGACTTTTGTGGCTAAATCATTTTATCTTTATCGTTTTCAATGTCGGCCATGTGTCGTATTGTGATTCCTCTCCAAGGATGTAGGATACTGACTTGGTGAGTGTTTACGAGAAAGTAGACTCAGGGAACCTTAGGGTAGGAATATACGAATAATATTTATGTTAGTTGTGGTTATAGTACTTAGAATCTGGAGATTTGTTCTTTCCCTTTTTCTTGGTTCTTTCCTTATATCTGAGATTTTTTCTATGAGGTGTTGTGTCAGACCATTCCTAGGCATCAAAATAGAGGTCATGGTGAAGGTTGAGGTGGTGGTTGTGGGGCTAACCGCTAGAAAGTTGATCATAAAGGTGTGGTCATCAAAGAAAACTCCACACCTGAACCTCTACCTTGTGAATTTGATGATGAGACCTTGGCCCAAGCCCTTTATTGGGTCAAAACGGAAAAAGGGAAGAAGATTGTGGAATTGGGATATCTAGTTAAAGTAAAGAAACCGTCCATTGTTTGGAATTCGCCATTTGGGTGTGGACTTAATGCACTTACCCTCTCTAAGAAAGAGAAGGAAAGCCATTGCATACAGTCTTCTGCTTCCATAAAGACAATTTTGGATTCAGAAGAGGATCTTGTGGAGTGTCCCCTATTTGATGGTGAGTAGTCTACTAGTGGAGGAAGGGTTGTAGTGATTCTTTTTCTTGTCGCCTTCTTAGACTGAATTTGTTAGATTTGTGATGTGCACTTTTCACTCTTTTTGATATGTTTCTTGTACCTATCTTGCGGCTTCCAGGAGTAAGCCGTATCCTAGGGGGGGAGGATGTAGTACCCCTCCATTTGTTGCTGTGTGTATCAGTTTTCTTGTGTTTGGTTGTTAGTCGTGTAGTTGTTTTGGATACTATTTTGTATTGCCTCTGGTTATGACATTAATGTTATATTGGTTGTTAAACCCTGTGGATGATTTATTAAATATCAAGACTATTTGGTTAAACTTTTATGAGGACATTGTGATGGATGCATGTGTGAAGTGGATATGTAGTTTCTGAGTTTTAATGTGATTATCAGGATGTGATAGATGTTTATGATTTAATGATGTTTGTCGGTCCTGGTGAAGAAGACGGTGCAACACTACTCACTTGTGAGTATCTTGTTGTGCTGTGATTCTTCTTCACGATGTGTTTTCCAATATGTGATAATATGTTTAACTTGCCATGTTTTATGCAGATATAGGTACCGGGTATCAGCTCCACTTACTTGTCAGGTCTGAGCGAACCCTAAACCAATAAATATCATGTTGAGTCAAAGATAGTGTCTGGTCCTCGTGTAACCATTGTTCTTTGTCGAACAAGTGTCCAATAGTAGCTTGTTGTCATGTGTTGTTTTGTTTTTTCGGTTATGTTTTTGTTATTTTATTTTGAAATTAATTATTGTTTAATTTAGTAAAATGGTGCATTTGGTAATTTGTTTAATTAAAGGTAAACTTGTCTTAATATTAGATTAATATTTATAATAAAGGTTTGATTTATTGAAAATAAATTAAACAAGTAATTATTTAAAGCTGAATATGAGTTATGCGGAAAAGTTAATATTTTTAAAAAGAGTTAATTTTTGAAAAGTTAAAATATCTGAAATAGGACTTGAAGGACAATATCCTAGACACTTAAGTTTATAACTGATTGAGAAAATTTAGGAATGCACGATTAAAAGCAGTCAAGTGATAATAAATTTGCATTAATCAGCATTGAGGGAGTAGTTTGCATGCTAAACCAGTGAGAAAGATTAGGGCTTTTTGTTTGCTGGTTTTGAAGAAGTCCTCCCATCTAACCATGTTGCATGAGTTTTGGAGGGAGTAGTTTGCATTGTAAACTAGTGAGAGAGATTAGGGCTTTCTGTTTGTTGGTTTTGAAGAAGTCTTCCCATGGTGGTGCTGGAAAAGTTCTTTATCAACCGCAGATTTAACCACATTGCATAATGAAGATATGCTTGGTTACCCACATTGGAAATAAAGAAAGCACGAGTAATGTCACATCTTAAAGTGTGATTTTATGGTTAAGTGCAGTACATGGATATTGACGAGTTATGAGGAGACAAGGATGTAAAGGCAGATGTAACACCATGTTGCTAAATATATTGTTTTCTCTCCATCTATTTCTAGCGTTGAGAGGATTGCATGAATTAGCCTTAGGAGTTGCAATTTGGGACACAACATTGCATGGGAGAGTTTTTGCATGGCAGTAGCAAGGAAAAAAAAACTTTTGCATAGAAAATCTTCAAAAAAAAAAAAGAGCATTAGGAAACAATGAAGGGGAAGGTCGATCACGTGTCAGGAAATTTATGCTTTCAAGCTTTCTGCATCTTGCAACAAATCTACATCAAAATTTTAGGAATATAGTCCAGGTATTCTTCTTGTTTCATGATTTTTGAATAGGACTTTATGGTTGTTGTTACGGAATTTTATTTACCTTGTGATGTTATCTTTGTTATTTAGTTTATCCAAATGAAATCATTATTGTTTAGTTTTGAGTAACTGAAGAAAACTATAAGGAGATTCTCCTGTACAATCAATGTTAGTGATTAAAACACTCCTCTGTCATTCTTTGTCTACAAATCATAGTTATTTTGTAGACGCTGCATCCTCTGTATTTTTTTGCCATTCTCTTCTAGTTAAATTGAAACTGAGTGGGGAGTTAAAGTTTTCTCCCAAGACTCTAGTGCAATGTTTTCTTTTATTTTTTTAGACTTGTTTATTGCTACGTGTATTCCTCAAGCTTAGTTTTGTCTATTTTCTTTGATGATAGCCAGTACAGGTCTATTTACGGAGGCCAGTTCTGGTCTTTTAGCTTATCTCTAATTATCATAAGAATTTCATTGGGGGGGTGCTTGATATTCTGACATTGATCCTTGCATCAGGTTATGTCCTTTATCTAGTCTATGTCGCTTGGGATTTCTCTGAAACCTCAATTCGATTAATTGTCTTTGTTGGAATACCAACATGTATTATAATCATTGTATCCATGGTACAATGGCTATAGTGTAAATGTCTTGAAGATGAATCTCATAATATCCGTCGCCTTGTATCTCTTCCTTGTTAATGAGTTTTTCAAGGTAAGAATGAGTCACCTCTCTTATCTGTGCTATGTAAACCTAAAAGTAAAATAAAAAAAATGTTTTCATAGATTTTATTAAACTCTTAGATTTATTAGCAATCTGCCACATCTGCAACACTTTAACATAGAAAATTGTACTGGCTTTAGTCACGTCTACAGATTTTTGAAAATCAATTGTTGTAGAGGGTTAAATAAGCTCTTTAATCTCGTCATTAATCTATCACAGTTTTCCGCACTGATTCATGGAAGGCTATGGAGTTTTAAATGAAACTTTTATTCCTTTTTGGCTACCAAACATAGTGGCAGCTTGAGCTTTAGATGAGTGCAGAGGATTAAAAGTCTACCTGATTCATTAGCAATTGTCACAGCTATCACACTTGAAAATGGTAGGGTGTTTAGATTTAGATAACCACCATGATTGCATACGTTGTTAATTCCAACTACAACACATGAGCATAGAAGGGTGCTTATGTTCAACAAACTCCCTAATTCTATTCGCAATATCTCTCGGTTGCGGTGCTTGAACATAGACAGCTGAAGAGATATAAATGCCTTCCTGATTTCATTAGCAACTTGACACGTATGCAACAGTCGGAAACATAATGTTGTGGAGGTTTAAATAAATGTCCTTATGTCATTGGCAACCTGTAGTGGCAAAATTTCTTGAACATGGAATGGGTGATTGACTTAATCAACTTTGGCACCGTGATTAGCTCCATGTCACATTGAATTTGACAATTTAGACTTTGGATTAATAGATTTATAAGTTATATAATTAATTTTCATGCGTAGGTTGCTTTAGTTGTTTGTGTTAGTAGACTTCTTCAAATATTCTGAATGCACAGTATTTTCCAGGTTGGTTGGTTTATATTAAAGCTATGCATGCTGGAGGCTAACTATAGAGACCACAGAACTGATAGAGTGTAATGGAAACTGTTTTCTTTAGTTCATTGCTGTTTTTATGCCAATTTGGAGGGGAAACTTTAGATTACATATGATAGTGAACTACTAGTTATTAAGTCTTGCATGCGGGACAAGAGGTCAAAGAGTAGTAATGTTTAGTACCTAATCATAAAATTCACCCACCATTCCTTTGTCTATATCATTTCCTACAACAAAAATCCACGTTTCATTTATCCATTGTACTTTTGTTTTAAAAAAAAAAAATAGTCAATCTGTTGGTTTGTTGTGAATTAGTTTATTGAGTTTTGAAAGAATGATAGAATTGGAATTAGTTGTTTAAAAAGAATAATAATAATAAAAATTTATGTCAAATAGAAATGTTTATATGAAATACAAGATATTCTATTTATATTTAATGTTGTTTTATTGTATAAAATCATCGTGATATCTATGTATATAAATAGATGATATTTAGGATTTTGGTTATTAATTAGCTGTGATTTAATGAAACATTATGTTAATCTATTTCTTTATTGTTGATTTTAAGTCAAGGACAATTTTTAGTGGAAATTAATTATTTGAAGCTAGCAAAATAAAGCAGTGTTTCGAATTATGAAAAGAAATAGGTATATTGTGCTTAAAAAGAGTAATGAAGGTATGAGTGAAAACAATTATAATTATAGTTTTGGTTAGTTATTTAAATTGTTATTTGATTTGTTTTAAAAGGATAAGTTTATTGTTGGTGTAGAAATGGATATCTATGAGTGAAGTTATTTAATTATCCTTGAAGTGAGTTATTTAATTATCTTAGAGTGAATGATATATATATATACTTGACTTTTAAACTGTGATTTAGTAAAATCATCCTTGGAATTATTCTTTTGAATAGTGTTTAAGGAAGCTTTGTGGGATTGACTATATCAATTTATCAAAGTACAAGTTAAATTGATTTGTGGTATGGAATTCTTGTTTTCCAAAGGCTAGGGAATAAATCTGCACAGTAAAGTGTTTATTCATGTATTTTGTTGTTCATTTGCCATGACTTGATTTGGGACTTAGCCATGAACATTAGGTTTTCTCAATTGGAAGAATTTATGTGTTTATGGTCTTGTCATGATTGTGAAGGTTATACTCACGATTTTTCTTTATGTGCATATTGAATGTCCTATTTTGTGGTTAGTAAGTTATGACATTATATGTAGGAAGAGTGGCCTTCGTTTGGGGCCGGAACCCAAAGTGGTGGCCAGGGTAACTTAATGAAAGTTATTAATTCAGTGAAAATTTTAATAAATGAACCTGGGAATTCATTAATTAAGTTCAGATATATAAATGTCTCACCTAGTGCCTTAATGCTCATTTAGATTAAGGGTAGGTTGAGAAGGCCCGGAACGGTTTGTCGAACACCTTTTCTTCTTGAAAGGTAATTTTGACTCCACATGAGTTAATCTAAGGGCCAGGAATCAGTAGAGACTGCTAGGGTAACTCTGGAAGAGGGCCGGTAGTCTAGGAAGATTCACCAGGGTAACTTAGTACAACTATGTGATGACACTCTATCCTGAAGCACGATTGTAGTCCCTTAAGTGAAGTGAACTTTTATTTTGTGGTCATCTTTGAGAGCATTCGATGCGATTACTCTGGTATGATGTGGTCATGTCGTTATGTGTGGTTAGCCATGTAATGTATTGTATGTTCATTGTTCTTAGTTTGATTGTCTTCTAGACCTATCACTATCTCCTAGCATGGAGGGAGTGGACCTTCGGGTTCCACGTGGTTGGGTGGAAACCGTGCTACACTTTCATTGTATACTCTTACAGATGATATCATACTTGCATTTGGTTCTTGCACTTCTTTGTTCGTGACGATGGACATTGAACATGTTCGAAGATGTAAATATTTGTAATAAGGAGATGATTACCCTCTTTGTAAAATTACCTCATGATTGAGGGTGTACTCATTGTAACATCATTAGATGTATTGAGATTTATGGGAATCTCGCTGGATGTAATCTAAACATGTAAATGACATGAATTGTTTAAACTTATGGAAATGAATCGTTCTTGTAGATTTTATGTACTTGTATTTTATAACTTTAATATTATAGTGTGATGTTCTTATAATAATGTTTAAGTAATGTCATCTTGGAATCCATTAGACATTTGTATATATACGAATGTTTTTTAAAAAATAAATAAAAATTATTCAGTTTATTCGCTACTTAATGCATTGTCTTTTGGAATCCCTGGTGGGGCGTTACAGATGGTATCAGAGCACTAGGTTCTAACACTAGGTACTCTGGACATTAGTAAGCCCATTACGTTGTCCTAGGTGTTAGATTCTATATTTTGTATTATCCTGTTAGATTCTATATTTCATATTATCCTATTGTCTTTACTTCACGTAACTAAGACGTGTTGGAAATCACTCCGCACCATATGAAGGTTACTGATTTAGCCTAAAAAGTTCCCTTCTTCCTCGTTAGGTGGCTAGAGTTTAGTCACATAGTGATGTATTGTACTATTTTGAAGATTGTAGACTTTGTTTATAATTTTTGATGATCATATGTTGATTGTGAAGGTCGACACTTTGTTTATTTTTTTTATTGTAATAATTTAGCCACACTTTGTGATCTTAGTTACATGTGATCATTGTGGTTACACTTGATTTAGTGTTGGCATTGTGCACATTTTTCTTATTTTAATGTTGAAATTGAATTTCATTTAATATTTATATATGACTTTTGTGGCTAAATCATTTTATCTTTATCATTTTCAATGTCGGCCATGTGTCGTATTGTGATTCCTCTCCAAGGATGTAGGATACTGACTTGGTGAGTGTTTATGAGAAAGTAGACTCAGGGAACCTTAGGGTAGGTGTATACGAATAATATTTATGTTAGTTGTGGTTATCTAGTACTTAGAATCTTGAGATTCGTTCTTTCCCTTTTTCTTGGTTCTTTCCTTATATCTGAGATTTGTTCTATGAGATGTTGTGTAAGACCATTCCTAGGCATCAAAATAGAGGTCATGGTCGAGGTTTAGGTGGTGGTTATGGGGCTAACCGCCAGAAAGTTGATCATAAAGGTGTGGTCATCAAAGAAAACCCCACACCTGAACCTCTATCTTGTGAATTTGATGATGATACCTTGGACCAAGCCCTTTATCGGGTCAAAACGGAAAAGGGGAAGAAGATTGTGGAATTGGGATATCTAGTTAAAGTGAAGAAACCGTCAGTTGTTTGGAATTTTCCATTTGGGTGTGGACTTAACGCACCGACCATCTCTAAGAAAGAGAAGGAAAGCCATTGCATACAGTCTTCTGCTTCCATAAAGACAATTTTGGATTCAGAAGAGGATCTTGTGGAGTGTCCCCTATTTGATGGTGAGTAGTCTACTAGTGGAGGAAGGGTTGTAGTGATTCTTTTTCCTGTCGCCTTCTTAGACTAAATTTGTTAGGTTTGTGATGTGCACTTTTCACTCTTTTTGATATGTTTCTTGTACCTATCTTGCGGCTTCCAGGAGTAAGCCATATCCTAGGGAGGGAGGATGTAGTACCCCTCCGTTTGTTGCTATGTGTATCAGTTTGCTTGTGTTTTGTTGTTAGTCGTGTAGTTGTTTTGGATACTATTTTGTATTGCCTTTGGTTATGACATTAATGTTATATTGGTTGTTAAACCCTGTGGATGATTTATTAAATATCAAGACTATTTGGTTAGGCTTGTATGAGAACATTGTGATGGATGCATGTCCGAAGTGGATATGTAGTTTCTGAGTTTTAATGTGATTATCAGGATGTGATAGATGTTTATGATTTAATGATGTTTGTCAGTCCTAGTGAAGAAGACGGTGCAACACTACTCACTTGTGAGTATCTTGTTGCGCTATGATTCTTCTTCATGATGTGTTTTGCAATATGTGATAATATATTTAACATGCCATGTTTTATGCAGATACAAGTACCGTGTATAAGCTCCACCTGCTTGTCAGGTCTGAGCAAACCCTAAACCAATAAATATCATGTTGATTCAAAGATAGTGTCTGGTCCTCATGTAACCATCGTTCTTTGTCGAACGAGTATCCAATAGTCGCCTGTTGTCATGTGTTGTTTTGTTTTGTCGGTTCTGTTTTTGTTAATTTATTTTGAAATTAATTATTGTTTAATTCAGTAAAATGGTGCATTTGGTAATTTGTTTAATTAAAGGTAAACTTGTCTTAATATTAGATTAAATATTTATAAGAAAGGTTTGATTTATTGAAAATAAATTAAACAAGTAATTATTTAAAGGTGAATATGAGTTATGGGGAAAAGTTAATATTTTTAAAAAGAGTTAATTTTTGAAAAGTTAAAATATCCGAAATAGGACTTGAAGGAAAATATCTTAGACACTTAAGTTTATAACTGATTGAGAAAATTTAGGAATGTACGATTAGAATCAGTCAAGTGATAATAAATTTGCATTAATCAACATTGAGGGAGTAGTTTGCATGGTAAACCAGTGAGACAGATTAGGGCTTTCTGTTTACTGGTTTTGAAGAAGTCCTCCCGTCTAACCACATTGCATGAGTTTTGGATGGAGTAGTTTGCATTGGAAAATAGTAAGAGAGATTAGGGCTTTCTATTTGTTGGTTTTGAAGAAGTCTTCCCATGGTGGTGCTAGAAAAGTTCCTTATCAACCGCATATTTCACCACATTGCATAATGAAGATATGCTTGGTTACCCACATTGAAAATAAAGAAAGCACGAGTAATGACGCATCTTAAAGTGTGATTTTATGGTTAAGTGTAGTACATGAATATTGACGAGTTATGAGGAGACAAAGATGTAAAGGTAGATGTAACACCATGTTGCTAAATATATTGTTTTCTCTCCATCTGTTTCCAGTGTTGAGGGGATTGCATGAATTAGCCTTAGGAGTTACAATTTGGGACATGACATTGCACAAGAGAGTTTTTGCATGGCAGTAGCAGGAAAAAAAATTTTTTGCACAGTAAATCTTCAAAAAAAAAAAGAGCTTTAGGAAACAATGAAGGGGAAGGTCAATCACGTGTCAAGAAATTTATGCTTTCAAGCTTTCTATGTCTTGCAACAAATCTACATCAAAATTTCAGGAATATAGTCCAGGTTTTCTTCTTGTTTCATGATTTCTGAATAGGACTTTATGGTTGTTGTTACAGAATTTTATTTACCTTCTGATGGTATCTTTGTTATTTAGTCTATTCAAATGAAATCATTATTGTTTAGTTTTGAGTAACTGAAGAAAACTATAAGGAGATTCTCCTGTACAATCAATGTTAGTGATTAAAACACTCCTCTGTCATTCTTTTTATATGAATCATAGTTATTTTGTAGACGCTGCATCCTCTGTATTTTTCTGCCATTCTCTTCTAGTTAAATTGAAATTGAGTGGGGAGTTGAAGTTTTCTCCCGAGACTCCAATGCAATGTTTTCTTTTATTTTTTCAGACTTATTTATTGCTACGTGTATTCCTCAAGGTTAGTTTTGTCTATTTTCTTTGATGGTAGCCAGTACAGGTCTATTTACGGAGGCCAGTTCTGGTCTTTTAGCTTATCTCTAATTATCATAAGAATTTCATTTGGGGGGGGTGCTTGATATTCTGACATTGATCCTTGCATCGGGTTATGCCCTTTATCTAGTCTATGTCACTTGGGATTTCTCTGAAACCTCAATTCGATTAATTATCTTTGTTGTAATACCGACATGTATTATAATCCTTGTATCCATGGTACAATGGCTATAGTGTAAATGTCTTGAAGATGAATCTCATAATATCCATCACCTTGTAACTCTTCCTTGTTAATGACTTTTTCAAGGTAAGAATGAGTCGCCTCTCTTATCTTTGCTATGTAAACATAAATGTAAAATAAAAAGAAAAAGTTCTCATAGATTTTATTAAACTCTTAGATTTATTAGCAATCTACCACATCTTCAACACTTTAACATAGAAAACTGTAGTGGCTTTAGTCACGTCTACAGATTTTTGAAAATCGATTGTTGTAGAGGGTTAAATAAGCTCTTTAATCTCGTCATTAATCTGTTACAGTTTTCTGCACTGATTCATGGAAGGCTGTGGAGTTTTAAATGAAACTTTTATTCCTTTTTGGCTACCAAACACAGTGGCAGCTTGAGCTTTAGATGAGTGCAGAGGATTAAAAGTCTACCTGATTCACTAGCAACTATCAAAGCTATCACACTCAAAAATGGTAGGGTGTTTAGATTTAGATAACCACCATGATTGCATACGCTATTAATTCCAGCTACAACACATGAGCATAGAAGGGTGCTTATGTTCAACAAACTCCCTGATTCTATTCACAATCTCTCTCAATTGTGGTGCTTGAACATAGACAGCTGAAGAGATATAAATGCCTTCCTGATTTCATTAGCAACTTAACACGTATGCAACACTCAGAAACATAATGTTGTGGAGGTTTAAATAAACGTCCTTATGTCATTAGCAACCTGTAGTGGAAAAAGTTCTTGAACATGGAATGGGTGATTGACTTAATCAACTTTGGCACCGTGATTAGCTCCATGTCACATTGAATTTGACAATTTAGACTTTGGATTAATAGATTTATAAGTTATATAATTTATTTTCATGCGTAGGTTGCTTTAGTTGTTTGTGTTAGTAGACTTCTTCAAATATTCTGAATGCACAGTATTTGCCAGGTTGGTTGGTTAATATTAAAACTATGCAATCTGGAGGCTAACTGTAGAGACCACAGAACCGATAAAGTGTAATGGAAACTGTTTTCTTTAGTTCCTTGCTGCTTTCATCCTGATTTGGAGGGGAAACTTTAGATTACATATGATAGTGAACTACTAGTTATTAAGTCTTGCATGCGGGAGGATAGGTCAAAGAGCACTAATGTTTAGTACCTAATCATAAACTTCACCCGCCATTCCTTTGTCTATATCATTTCGTACAACAAAAATCCACGTTTCATTTATCCATTGTACTTTTGTTTAAAAAAAAAAAAATAGTCAATCTCTTGGTTTGTTGTGAATTAGTTTATTGAGTTTTGAAAGAATGATAGAATTGGAATTAGTTGTTTAAAAAGAATAATAATAAACATTTATGTCAAATAGAAATGTTTATATGAAATACATGAGATTCTATTTATATTTAATGTTGTTTTATTGTATAAAATCATCATGATATCTATGTATATAAATAGATGATATTTAGGATTTTGGTTATTAATTAGCTGTGATTTAATGAAACATTATGTTAATCTATTTCTTTATTGTTGATTTTAAGTCAAGGAAAATTTTTAGTGGAAATTAATTATTTGAAGTTAGCAAAATAAAAGATTGTTTCGAATTATGAAAAGAAATAGGTATATTGTGTTTAAAAAGAGTAATTAAGGTATGAGTGAAAACAATTATAATTATAGTTTTGGTTAGTTATTTAAATTTTTATTTCATTTGTTTTAAAAAGATAAGTTTATTGTTGGTGTAGAAATGGATATCTATGAGTGAAGTTATTTAATTATCCTTGAAGTGAGTCATTTAATTATCTTAGAGTGAATGATATATATATATACTTGAGTTTTAAACTGTGATTTAGTAAAATCATGCTTGGAATTATTCTTTTGAATAGTGTTTAAGGAAGCTTTGTGGGATTGACTTTATCAATTTATCAAAGTACAAGTTAAATTGATTTGTGGTATGGAATTCTTGTTTTCCAAAGGCTAGGGAATAAATCTGCATAGTAAAGTGTTTATTCATGTATTTTGTTGTTCATTTGCCATGACTTGATTTGGGACTTAGCCATGCACGTTAGGTTTTCTCAATTCGAAGAATTTATGTTTTTATGGTCTTGTCATGATTGTGAAGGTTATACTCATGATTTTTCTTTATGTGCATATTGAATGTCCTATTTTGTGGTTAGTAAGTTATGACATTATATGTAGGAAGAGTGGCTTTCATTTGGGGTCAAAACCCAAAGTGGTGGCCAGGGTAACCTAACGAAAGTTTTTAATTCAGTGAAAATTTTAATAAATGAACCTGGGAATTCATTAATTAAGTTCAGATATATAAATGCCTCACCTAGTGCCTTAATGCTTATTTAGATTAAGGGTAGGTTGAGAAGGCCTGGAATGGTTTGTCGAACACCTTGTCTTTCGACTCCACATGAGTTAATCTAAGGGCCGGGAATCAGTAGAGACTGCTAGGGTAACTCTGGAAGAGGGCCGGTAGTCTAGGAAGATTCACCAGGGTAACTTAGTACAACTATGTGATGACACTCTATCCTGAAGCACGATTGTAGTCCCTTAAGTGAAGTTAACTTTTATTTTGTGGTCATGTTTGAGAGCATTCGATGCGATTACTCTGGTATGATGTGGTCATGTCGTTATGTGTGGTCAGCCATGTAATGTATTGTATGTTCATTGTTCTTAGTTTGATTGTCTTCTGGACCTATCACTATCTCCTAGCATGGAGGGAGTGGACCTCCGGGTTCCACGTGGTTGGGTGGAAACCGTGCTACACTTTCATTGTATACTCTTACAGATGATATCATACTTGCAGTTGGTTCTTGCACTTCTTTGTTCGTGACGATGGACGTTGAACATGTTCGAAGATGTAAATATTTGTAATAAGGAGATGATTACCCTCTTTGTATAATTACCTCATGATTGAGGGTGTACTCATTGTAACATCATTAGATGTATTGAGATTTATCAGAATCTCGCTGGATGTAATCTAAACATGTAAATGACATGAATTGTTTAAACTTATGGAAATGAATCGTTCTTGTATATGTTATGTACTTGTATTTTATAACTTTAATATTATAGTGTGATGTTTTTATAATAATTCTTAAGTAATGTCATCTTGGAATCCACTAGACATTTGTATATATATATGAATGTTTTTAAAAAAAATAAAAAAATAATTCGGTTTATTTGCTACTTAATGCATTGTCTTTTGGAATCCCTGGCGGGGCGTTACACATATGGATCAAACCTACCACCCTACCATCCTAAATTTAATAGCATGATCCCATTACACTTAGAAAAATAGAGGATAGAATGTGGAATGGGCTTTATGTCATTAATGAAACCTTAGACCTTAAATCAACACCTACAAACCCATTTATTGTAATTTAACAATATATCTTCCTAAATTCAATGAAAAACCTTCAAAATAGATTCAAATGAGAGCTAATACAAATATACACTATTTTCCACATTTATTAGATCAATATGTTTCCATACAATGACATACAAATGTATGCATGCAATTCTAGAAATTATGATCAAAATACAAAATTTACTAACAAAACATGCAGCTTTATTGAGCCTTTTTATAACCCCTTATTTCGAGGTTATTCAGCCTTTTTAATCACTAACCAATCCCCTCTAATGGTTCAAACTGCCTCTTCAATTCAAAAGACCGTTAGACTTACCAAAAGGTGCAATTTTACAATTTTGCAACTTTTAGGTTGACAACTTTTGACAATTTTGTCACTTTTGCAAACTAAATGCCCAAAACTCCTAATGACCATTAAGATGACTCATTACCACATTAAATGGTCCAATAAGACATTATTCCACAAAATTCAAGACTCTAGACACCAAAGTTTACCCAAGACCCTCAATTACAAATTCTTGCATTTTTTAGCATCATTTTGACAACATTGCATATTTTAAGAAAGATGAACTCCTAATACATACTAATGGTAAATTTAGACCTTATTGACACACCACAATACCTCAAACCCCTAAGAAAAAGTATCACCAAACAAACTTGATCAAATACAAATGAAATAGATTAGTGGTCTTACACCATTTATGTAGACACTTAGCATATCACAACTTTTTAATTAGTAGATCCATGTGTTTCATTAGTGAACTAGCATAAAAAAATTTTTATCCTTATGAAACCCATCATATTGCATGGAAACCTAGCATAACACAATTTTCTAGCTAGTGGATCTATGTAACTCATAGGTTATCTAGCATAACACAACTTGCTATCCCTATGAGAGCACCATCATGTCTAACATCTTATATTTGATGGACGATGTCTGGTATTTAAGATGAATTGTTCAACTAATATATCTTTACCATATTTAATCAAATATTTTTAGCATACCAACCTTATGTTTTTACGTTTTATGCTTATCATGTGTGCAGTCTTCTTTGAATTATGTTATATGTGTTTTACTTGTGTCTTTTGTGTGTATGCCTCATATATTCATGTACATTTTTCTTGTCTAATTTATGTATTCATTATGTATGCTTTTGTGCCTTCATTATGCATGATTTGTATCTCTTAGCATAGTACATCTCACATGTGTGTGTTCCTTTGTATTTGCATTGGTGTTTAGTAGGATGTTGATCCTAAGGGCTAGCACATCCCCTACATTTAGTGTCATCTTCTCCAATATTTTGATGAAAGAATCCTTCATGTCTTTTCCTTAATTCAGTTTGAGCATGAGTCTAATTTCATACTCCCACTAAAATGGGGGCTAAATGTAGCATCATAAATTTTTAACATTGATAGTTTCACATTATGTTTACCTCCCCTTATTTTCTTAGAACTAATTATGCTTAATATTTTCCCATTTTAGCATCATTTTGGACAAATCAAAGTAAAATTGGGAATTTAAATTATTTTTTATTTAACAACATAAGTTAAAAAATAGTTCTAATCTAGGGTGTCCTCACCCTTGACCACACTATTTTGGACAAATTTTCAATATTTTATTGTTAGAATTTTTATACTTAGACATTCAAATTCATTTGACAACTTTTTAAAAATAATTATTATGGTAAATCAAGAAATACATATAAACATAAGTCTTTTTCACCATTTGAACACCTAATGAATTTTTTAGCAATTGAGCATCTTAAAAATAAATCAAGGTAATTCAAGAGTATAATAAGCATAATTTTAAAACATTTTCATTAGTTAATATTCATGTTAGAAATGCATAATTAATGTAATAATTTTTTCATGCTGTATGTTCATTGTTCTATGAGTACTAACACTTGTAGTTCCTTCAATCAAGCATCAAATTATCCTTGCATGAGATGAGTGACATGCATTCAACCTATCAAGTAAATAAAATCTAACTAGTAAGTAGAAATGTTTATGATTTATGATTTATTTTATTTATATTCTTTTTTTTAACCTAGGGTAAGCAAACTCTTTGACCAACATCATCATAGCTATTTTGGAGGTGGAAACACCAAAATAGGGTTTGACACAGTCAAGACCCTATATGGCACAACCATTTCTCTCCTCTATTTCTTGCAAGTAAAAGATCTTAAGTGGATATGGAGAAGATTGAAGACACAATGTATCAAGATCAATAATTAAAGTATATTCATTCACCAAATTAGGACACATGTGATTATTCATTAACAAACAAAGTTCCAAAGTTGAGTCCATTAGGAAAGCCCTTATAGATAGTAACCCATTGATTCCTACTTAAATATTAAAAAAAAATGTAATTATTAGTCTAGGGTACCCATGTCCTTAACTAGACAGTTTCATACAACATTTGAATGTTGGGTTTCTATGTCTCTGCTCTCTATTTTATTGTTTTCAACTTTTTGTTATCAATTTTTTTTTTCATGGGTATGTGTAGGATCATGATGGGCCAAAAAGTGGCAATATGATGGGTATGTGGCTAACGAATTTTTTTTACCCAAAATTGATGAAACAATTTTTTTTTTTGATTTCAATGATATAAATTATGCTTTAATTTGAATTTTTAATAATAATTATTCATTTTCTATTCAAATTCGACTAAAGTCGATTGATAGGTGATTGAAAAAATCTATAGCTTTCAAATGGTATCATATTTTTGAATCCAAAAAATGCATCACATTCTATGTTTCACATCCTATAGGATTAAAAAAAGTAAAAATGAATTTCATGACGTTTTGACTAGGTTAAGGTGGCCAGATATATGAGTTTTTATATTTTTTAAAAAGTTGTAATAAAAAATTAATAATTAATTATTTACTTAGAAAGAAACTACAAAAAAATATGCATCACATTGGGGCATGAGTCCTCTAATTATATCTAAACTATTATAAAGAAATATTATCATTTTATTTTGGTTAGGGTGGTTAGATAGACACCTACTTCTTATTTTTTCCCTAAAATTTAAGTACCACTGCATTGAAATTTCAAATTTTCACCAAATATATTTTTTTTAAAACAAACCTAGTATTTTAGAAACTACATTCAATTTTCTACAAATTATATTCTTCCACATTTTTGAAATAATATAGATAACTTATTCAAATTTTTACGTCAAGTTGCCTAACATTGATTTTTCTAAATTTTTTGCCACTTAAGGGCCTGCTTTTTCCATGATGATCTTGTACATACCCTCATTAGTTTGTTGTAGTTTCATAATTTACCTAGTTGATAAAATTAAATTAATTCAATTCCTAGTCAACACATCAATCATCAACCCCCATAAAGAGGAGCAAAACCCTGATTAGCGATTCTAGCTCTTCCTTGAGAATAGTATCCAAGTGGTATTTTGTGATCATTTTTGCATCCTCTCAAATGTGATGTTTGGAAAGGTGCGTTTTAGATTCTAGATCCTTTTTCATACACCATGACGACCTTCATTATTTACAAAACTATTATCTATGCTCCTCCCATGCCATATTTTTTCATCTATTTCTTTCTCAACTTTAACAGCTAGAATTACCTCATCACTAATATTGTGATAGGCCCTTAATTATTTCTTTATTACCTTGCTACCTAGAGCTTCAAATCATTTTCTCTAGTTACAAATAGTAGAAATTATCCCTTCAAGATCTAGGTGTTGATAATGCTTATTCAATGCAACCAATATTATAGGAGTATGTAAATAGTAGAATCAATCAATCCTACTAGGTGGCCAATTGAAGAAGATACCCCACTTGAGCCTTCAACTCTTCTTTTGGGTTTTTATCTTTCCTCATATGCTTAAATATGGTGGAAACAACTAGATGCATTGATTTATTTTCCTCTTCTTTGTTTTAAGAGCTTAAATTGAACCACTATATGGTGTAAGCCTCAATATTTATTGATTATTTATGCTTATCAACCATGGAGATGGTTATCGGATCCACTATGGCACCTTATTATTTCATGGATATAGTAGAGAGTTTCCTCATCCTCCTTTGACTATGCTGGGACTTAAAAATCATTGCCACTAAAGACACATATAATTTAACTAAGGTATTATATGTTTTCAAATATTCTTAATATTAAGAAATCATCTCCTTGTAATCGTTTAATGATTTCATACTTCTATCATTTTTTAAGAGTACACACCATTCCAATGAAGACCTCTCTTTTTTTATTTTCATTCCCCAAGTTATAAGGGGAATATTTACCTTTGTCTTAGCTATGGTAGACTTTCCTTGTTTTATCTACTTCATGATTTTCAAATATCCTTGCAAAAGGTGCCATTCCCTAAGGAATAGTTTTAATATTCAAATTAACAACACCAAATTCAATCAATTCAAAAGGTTATGTATTACTTTCATCAATTATTCTTAAGTTTAGAAAACCCTAGTGCTAGTAATTAAAATAATAGAAAATAGGGATTTAATGTTATGGAATGAGGGGGTTCACCAAAATGATAATAGATAAAACCATTTTCCTTTATTTCATAAGGAAATGAGATCCCCACAAATAATTGACTAACAACCCTTAGGTGTATCATGTGAATACATGAGAATCTACATATTTCCTTGTGACTGAAGAACTGAGGTCAAACAACACTTTGGGGAGAAAAACTAAAAATATAAAATCAACTCCAAAATGAAATCTAATACTTGAAAAAAAAATATTAAAGAGTAAAAACACAAAGTTGTGTCGCACTTTCAACCAACTCATTAGCACAACCGAATTTAAGTATTTCTAACTAAAAATCAATTTTGGTCAAACATATTATCTAGTAAGATTCATTCTAGCCAAGTTAGATACTTCTACAACTTTTTCAACTAAAATTGTTGGCTCAAAATACATGGAGCACCACTTTGATTCCAATTTTCCAAACAATTAAAATTATTTGAAAAACTTGAAGTTTCAATAAATCCTACTAATAATTATTAAAAAAAAAAAAACTCCTACGAATGTAAATAACATTTTTTTAAAAATATAAAAAAATACACTTTTGTAGATCCATAAGTGTAGTTTTCAAAATTATATTTATTTCAATAGTTTAATTATTATTTATATTTATATTTATATTTTTACTAAAAGTAGGTTATTAGCACAAAATATTAAATTAATTACCATGCCAATGAAAAATAATAAAACTTATTTAATTTTTTTTTAAAAATATTATGCATTAGATAAAAGAATCTATTTCAAGATGGTATATTTTTTTTTTCATTTTAGATAAATATTTAATATGAAAGTTGACATTCGATAGAAAGAACTTTTTTTTTTTGGCAAAAGGAAATATGCCTATATATATTTATATATATTCATAGGAAATTTACAAAAGTGATTGATATATAATGACTCTTACTAGATAGATTCATCTCTTATCACCACCTATTCTGACTAAAATATAATTATATATAAATTGAAGCCATTAACCCAAAAACACATCATATTACAAAAATTTTCTCCTAGAATATTAACTATAAAACCAAATATTATCAACAAAGAGACTTCAAGAAAACATTATTCTTCCATTTAGTCCACTAGTCAACACCTCATTTTCTTCCAATAGATAGACCGTCAATCAGCGATTTTCTTGTCAAGCTATTGTTGGAATAACTTCAAATGTCCCACCAATATAAAAATATCCTATCAATGATCACATTACTGTTTAAACAGTACACAATGCATTGGTCTATTAGTAGGAACTACTTTCATCGTACTACATACGCCACCGATTCCACCATCGCCTCGTCAATGAAACCCCAAATCAACTCAGACCATTGAATTGAAGAAGTCCCACTGATGAACACTCTGCACATTGAAGAATGCATTGTACCATCAAGGAGACTCGAGATAGAGTCCCACTGATGAAGCATACTCCCATTGAATGGTACCATGGAACTCACACATTGTTGGGCCATCATGGAGACTACCAACCAAGTTTAGATGATAAGGAATGATCTCGCTAAAAACAACCACCATTGAACCATTGGTAGGAAAAGCAACCTCATTCCACCATTGAAAGAACCTCACATGAATTACTCCATCTCTGCCAGCTTAAGTCCAACCACAAACATCATTCCATTGGGGAGACCAAGTTGAACATCCTAGCAAAGACCTCTAGTCCTGTCGACAAAGGAACATTATTGTCCTATCATTGGGACATGACTCATAGTCCCACTGATAGAACAAGCCATTAACACCAAAATGTTGGGTTATCTTGGAGACAACCTTTGGAAACTCACAGACCAATCTATGTCTCAACGATGAAAACTCATTGAAACATCTTTGGGGTAGAGAACAAGGTCCCGCCGATAGAACATAGTCCTACTGATCAAAATAAAAAAAGAACAAAATGTAGGGGAGTTGCCTATGGGAATTGTGCATGAGAGACTAGAGGAATGGAGACATGATGAGAAAACTGAGGGGTGGAGACAATTATTGGTTCAACATGAACATGCTTGAGAAGAGTCAGCAGTTCATTGATTCATCTCTTGATAGCATCCACCAAATCATCACCAAGCACCACTGTGTCTCTATACAAAGCCAACTGTAGATAAGGAAAGCTCCTCATTTCCAAAGTAATCCAATTTTCTTTTGCTGTAAAATCTGTAGATCTTATTCTCCCCTTCATCTTTTGAAGAATACTAATGTTGCAAACACATAAAGACTCTTATGATTAAGGAATTTGACTTTGATTAAACTCCCATTATTTAATGAATTCCTCCCCTCTAAGCCTATAACTAAATTATTGAAGTTATTTTTCACCTAGAGACTTAGCATCAAGCTTGTGCTTTGAAAACTTAGAGAATATTGCCTAAACTTTCATGATTTATGATCTCTTGTAGATCAGGAAAGGATTTTAGTTCATGTAGTGCCCCTCAATGATTCATCCTTTCATGATGTTTGATAAATTTTGATTTGGGTTGTTTGATTTAAATTTGTTTTAATAATGTTGCTTTGGGTCGTTTGAATTAAATAAATTATTAGATAAATCATATTGATAAATTGATTTATATGTTGTTCTTGGATAATTAATTTATTAAATTAAATTATTAAAATTATAAAGTGTTTTTATAATTAAATATAAAGATAATTATCATTTAATGTTGAGTTTTAATAATAAATTAAAATGTGAAAATAGATTAATATGAAATAAAATATTAAAAAGATGAAAGGTTTTGCATGCAAGCTCATGCATAGTTTCAAACTAATCATCGAAAAAGAAACAGAAAGCCTATTGGATATTTTTATTCACTTTTTATTTTGGAAAAAACAAACTTTCCTTAATTATTAAATATCATTTAGGGGGAGATTTTGGATTTTCATCTTGATTTTTAGTTTTTGAAACAAAAACTTTGTCTAAAGAAATTCTTTTGTAGGATAATTGCATTTTTATGAATGTTTTTGAAAGAAAATAGAAAATTGGGAAGATTACAGAAGAATTGTTTAACGAATGGAAGAAGTGGATTGTTGTAGACAAAGGAGTTAATCTCGGAAACGGGGCTTCATTTCAGCGAGCATTAATCCAGGTTCTCTTGTTTCTAAACTTTAGTTCTGTTTAGAAAATGAGTCCCTGATTGTTCGATGAAAATTTATTTCTTGAATAACACGATCCATAAATATATTCACAATCCCCACAAACATTGTTTTCTTGTATGACGCTCTTTAACTCCTTCCAGAGGTACTCAAATGAATTTTGTAGCTTTTAAAATATATTTCAGTTGGTGCATACTCGTGAACTTTCATATTTTAGCATCGATTTACATTGGTCATTTACCTACAGTCATAGCATTCCTTGGGATGCACTTCTATATTCTTCTTCATCTGTATCCTAGTCTTTTTTGTGACTCATGATATTTTACCTCTTTTTAGACAGTCAGTTTCAAATACCATTAACAATTGGCCTAGGTCTTTATATTGCTCTTCTATTTCGGATGGACAGCCTCATGCATCCCATAGTCAGCCTCTTTATCTTTATTTTAGTCTAAAATTTCCTTTTTAATTGACCTCTCTATTATATTGAACCATTTGGCATCATGGCTTGGTCAAGAATATCTGTTAATAATTGATTTTCTGCTCTGATGTAGTTATTGGGAATGGATTTTTCTAAGTCTTCATTGAGAATCTATCGACCCTTCTTACCTTTGGCCGAAATTTTGAACTGGCTTAGTAATAAACTCTTACTTCATTATGGATCCTTATATTTTCTTAGAGCTAGATTTTTTGAAGAGGTCCTTAATATATATATATAGAATGCATTAGGGAAAAGTCTACTTTCAGTTGAAGCTTTATACTGTGAAATGTGCTTAAAGTTGAAATCCATTTTAGGTTTGCCTAATTGAAATAAATTATCCTGCTGTTGTACTCATAATGGCGTCGACCTCTTAGGTCTCTTTTCAACTCACTGAGATTGAGTATAATAGATTAATTTCAGGAAACTAAATAGTGCACCCCCTACTGTCTTGTCTCTTGCCTAGCGCTCTCCTCCAACATTCTCCATGCTTGTTGATCAACGTACATGTTTTAGAATGGCAATCGCTGCAAGTAAGTACTTAGGAGTTCAATTAATTATCTTTGTATTTTAATTGATACTTAGTATTATATGTCCATTCGATGAAAATAATAGGAGTTGGGGTGCGATTTCTTTTCAATGGCTTTACTGATGTTTGGAATTCGAGTTTCGTATGTTATACTTGGTATTCAATGCTCTTTTTGTTTGTGTTTCATTTCAATGAAAATGATTATGCTTGGAATTCATTATACTTGGTGTCTAGAATACGTTGAATACACTTAAGTCTATATTTCTTTGCACCTACCCGCAACCTCTCTTCTTTCCTCATATTTGCGTTCCCTTGCATGGCATTTATGTTGTCTCTCTGCTCCGCTCTCTTCATCATATACACCTTCCTAGGCCGGCATGTCCACGCATCCTCCTTTATGCTGCGTCGGTTCCATCATCTATAAATCCATAAGCATATACCATGGTATCGATACCAATATCTTATTGACTAAGTCTCTTTCAAGAATAGCATAAGCGTGAATCAACCTTTTCATTTTACACATCCATTTTTTTCTCTTCTATTCGGACAAATTGGGTAACCAGCTGTTACCAATTGGATCATATTGCTTACCACTCTGATTCTTCCCTTTACCTAGGATTGGCCGATTTCTTTTATCGGGCCTTTAATTTTGGCTTTGTGCTATAGTAAATTAAAAGAGGTATCTAGTTGTTCAGGCTTGGTACCAAAGCTTCATTTCCTCTCTTCGTGCTCTTACTTTTTCTTCCTTGGATTACTTATCTCCTCACTTGAAGCTCTAATTACAACACTCTAGATAATATTATTTATTTGGTAATTTGAAACATTTGAAGTCTCTCACTGCATGCATTCAGGTTTTATTTCTGACTAATCACTTTTTTATGGCTCGGGCCTTTGTCCAGGATACTTCAATGTTGGGTCATGTATTTAGATACTCGTAACAAGTTGCAGGGTGGTTGTGTTCATAAGATCGATCAATCGATCGAGATCTCTCTCTCTCTCTCTATATATATACAATTATATAAAAATAAAATATTGCTCTCTTAAAATTTAAATTGGTATAAAATTTATAATGTGAATTGTCAAATTCTGTAAAAATAAAATAAATAAGGGGTTTTTATTTCATTAAGGTTGTTTGATGCAACATTTGGGTTTCATTATTTTAGAGGTTTGAGTCTTTACACTTAGAATACGTTGGTCTCTAGTGGGTTTTTGGTGAGTCACTCAACTTAACCAATAGACTATAAGGATCACTTGGAAATTATAATTAAATACATAAGATGTTATCATTAATTCCTTTCATTTACGAGGAAATTTTCTAAGGGAAAACAAAAGAAATGACAAAGAATTAAAATTGAAAAATATGGAAATCCTTGACAATATGAAAGCTATTGTAGTTTTATAATAATGTGTTATCTAGTGAAAGAAATATTTGAATTAACTATATAAAATTCATAGACTTACTATTTTAGGAAATGAAATAGAATGACATTGATTAATCATTTTAAATTGATTAGATATATTTAGATAATTAAAGGAGTTAATAAATAAATGAATTAAAGTATCATTTTGGTTAGTTAATGATTGATGATTTCTTTATATTTGTTTAATAGTTAAATTGTAAGTTTACCATACAATTAATTATTGAGTTCAAGAGTTACTGGGTAAATGGTTTATGAAGTGATTTAGTGGTTAGGTAGTGAGTATCATGAGATATGTCTCTCATGGATGTCATGTTCGATGGAATCCTTGTATGGAATATTATGTTTGATTTTGTGATTGGGGTGAATTAAGTAAATGGGTTGTGAAAATAATGTCTCCCTTGGATGCCATGTTGATATTGTGGTTGTTTTGAGAGTGAGTTTATTTTGGGATTTGTGATAGAAGGGAGTTCTTGTGTGAAATTGTTATGGTAATCTTCTAGAGATTGGAGGAGAGTATGGTTTTACTTGCATGAGCTTGTATGGGGGTCAGGGATTAGGTGAGGTTGCCAGGGTAACCTAGGATGGGGCTTAGGGCCTAGGAAGATCCGCTAGGATAACCCATATCAAGCCATGAGTGTTTGCATGAGTTTTATGATGTTTCACATGGAAGTGGATGGTTTCATGATTTTGTCATTTGAAAGTGGTTGATATTTATACTTGGATTGTGTGCATTAGTGATGAAGGGTACTCCCCTTACACTCTAAAACCTACAAAAACAACTAGATAATGGCACAACAAAATGCAAGAAGGAAAGCATATGTTTTTCAATTATCATTGAATTGAAAATGAAGTTACAACATTATATTTGCCATTGCATGGGCTTTTTGAAAGCAAATATTTTCTATTATCACTGAAATGAAAATGAAATTACAACATTATATTTGTCATCACATGGGATTTCTGATTACATAAATCTACAAGTTTGCAAATCAAAACCAACATCTACTCTGCTCTCACCTCCCTCTATAGTCCCCCCTTTACATCCTTTTATTTGGAAGGTGTAACCACCCTAGAATCTTTTGGAAAGTGTAACTTCTTTAAGAAGATATTTTGAAATTTTATTAATTTTGGTATTACAACTTCGTGGGGTCATAAATTTTGATCCGACCATTATATTTTCTATTATAATACCTTTTTGGAAAGGTCTCAAGAAATCTAGAAAGTAGGGCCTAAAGACTAGCTATTTTCATTTTCCACCAATTTTCAGGCCCATACGAAGCCTCTAAGTGCCTCAAAATTGACCTCGAAGATTTTACTAGAATTTTTGAAAGTTAAAAATTTGAATCTCTTAAATGACAAATGGTATTGAAGTGATTTCTTCACCATTGGCTTCAATTTACCATTCTAGGGGTCCGTGTAATATTTCGTGTCCATCTATGCATAAATGAAAACTTACAAAAATAGTAACCCTACGAAATTTATCCCTTATTGAAAAGAAACAACATTTTTTTGGGTGATGCAAGATTGCTCTTACACCTTGGATGCTCCTACATTAGAGACCCAAGGTAATTTGAAAAGTGACCCTATCACTTCTCAGGAGTTAGAGGTAAACCAAGATAGTTAACCTCAAACTTAGATAACCATGATGAATCTTTAGCAGGCCTTCCTCTCCATTTCACCAAGTACTATGCATATTGCCTATTTCTTGTGCTTCTTCCCACATGGCTATCCAAAATTTCTTCTATCTCCTCCTTTTTTAAAGTAAGCATTGGAATGTTCCACCATGCCTCTATTATTTCTTCATCAATTCCTCCCTCATGATATTGTGTTAAATTTGAGATGTTAAACATAGGTGAAATATGAATTCCATCAGGCAACTCTACCTCATATGAATTTACTGAATCATGGTTTTTTCAGGATCTTGTATGGTCCAAACTTCTTCATCTTCAACTTGTTGTATGTACCAACTAGAAACATTTCCTTTCGCAAATGAACCATAACTTCATCTCCTACCTGGAACTCCTTATACCTCCTTTTTTGATCTACCTTATTCTTATACTAAGATTTCATCTTATTGATATGCTTCTTCACCTCATCATGCAAATTCTTTAGGTGCTCAGCAAAATCTTCAACCTCATCACTACTCTTCTCTCCTTTATCCATCTTTCTTAAATCAAAAGCATTCCTTAGACTACTCCCATATACAATCCGGAATGTTGATTTACTAGTGCTCTTGTTGACATAATTGTTATAAGCAAATTTTGTCTGTGGTAAAATCAAATCCCATCCCTTTGGTTTATCTCCTACTAAGCATCGTAGTAGGTTACCCAAAATCCTATTGACCAACTCAATTTGTCCATCAGTTTGTGGATGGTGACCAAAACTAAACTTTAAATCTATCTTTAGCTTCTTCCATAATGTTCTCTAGAAATAACCAACAAATTTGGTATCTTTTTCTGAAACAATACTCTTCGGTAGACCATGTAGTCTCACCACCTCTCTAAGAAAAAACTCTACAATATCAACATCACTAGTCTTATGAAATGGAATGAAATGTGGCATCTTCAAAAATCTATCCACCACCACAAATATGGAATCATGCCCTCTTCATGTCCTCGGCAATCCAAGGAAAAAATCCATACTATGTCCTCCCATGGCCTCTTAGGTATAGGTAATGGCTAATACAACCTAGTATTCTAACTTGTTCCTTTCGCCATCTAACATACTCTACAACTCTGTACAAACTTCTTCACATCCTATTGTAACTATGTCCAGTAATAATTCTCACTAACAAGAGAAATGGTCTTATCTCAACTGAAATTCCTAGCCAATCCTCCACTATGCTTCTCCTTGATTAGATTCTCTCTCATAGAACTCCTTGGAATGACAAATTGGCTTCCTCTAAACAACATTCAATCTTGGATTAATGAATCCAACCATCTTGTCCTCTCCAATGTAACAAGTTCCAAACAAGCCTTCCAAGCTTCTGCAAAGTTTGGATCTTCTAGATACAAACTATTGAGTTCATTGAACCCAACAACCTCTATATTCATGTTTATCAACAAATTTTGCCTTATACTTAAGGCATCTACAACTCTGTTTGATCTTCCAATCCCATGCTTAAAAAAAAATTATAACTCTACAAAAACTCAACCCATCTTAAGTGCCTTTGATTCAACTTTCCTTGAATATTGAGATACTACAAAGCCTAGTGATCAATATATGAAACAAATTATTTTGGAAAAAAATAGTGTCTCCATTTCTTCAAAGCTTGAACTATAGCATAGAACTCTTGATCGTAGATAGAATATTTCTTCTTAGCATCATTTAACTTCTCACTAAAATAGGCAACAAACTTACCTTCTTGAATCAAAACAACTCCTATGGCAGAGCCACTAGCATCACAATCTACCTAAAAGACCTTATTGAAATCTGGAAGTGCCAAAACAAATTTCTCTGTAACTTTCTTCTTCAACATATCAAAAATTTTTACTACTCTTGTAGTCCACTTAAACTCTTTTGTATCCCCTCTCATTGCTTCAGTTAGAGGTACACAAATAATACTGAAACTCTTAATAATTTTTTTGTAAAAACTTGCTACACCATGAAATGATCTTACCGAGCTATAACACTCATTGGCGTAGGCCATTCAATGATAGCTCTCACCTTCTCTAGATCCATTTTAAGACCCTCTGTTGAGACAAAAAATACCAGATACACCAACTCCCTTTTTACAAAACTACATTTCTTCAAATTAATCAACAACTTCTCCTCCCTTAGCTTCTCAATTTTTTTTTTGGATATGCATCAGGTGCTCCTCCTTGATGTCTTACTAAAAATCACAATATCATCCAAATAAACAATAACAATTTTTCCTAAAAATTCTTTTAATACCTCATTCATAAGCCGCATAAATATGCTTGGTGCATTGGTTAGCCCAAAAGGCATGACTAATCACTTGTACAAGCCCTCCTTGGTTTTGAAGGCTATCTTCCATTCATCTCCTTCTCTAATCTGGATCTGGTGATATATCCACTCTTCAAATCTATCTTCATGAAGTACATAGCTCCACTCAAACAATACATAATGTCATCCATTCTTGGCAAGGGAAATCTATACTTGATGGTGATTTTGTTGATGGCTCTAGAATCAGTACACATCTGCCATTCCCCATCCTTCTTTGGTACTAGTATTGTAGGTACTACACATGGACTCAAACTCTCTCTGATCAATCCGTTTCGCAACAACTTTTTCACTTTTCTATTCAATTCTTCACTCTCTATTGAATTTATATGATGAGCTACCTTATTTGGAAAAATAGCTCCAGAAATCAGGTCCATTTGATGACTAATCTTTCTTACAGGAGGCAAACCTTTAGATACGTTATCATAAATAATAGCTTAAAACTCATTCAACAAATATGAAACTTCTATAGGCACCTCAGTAGTATCTTCTTTATCAACTCTAGGAATCAATGCAAAACACATATGCTCATGCTTCATACCTTCTAGAAACTTTCTTCCATCAACCAAACAAATTCTTGCACTATTGCATACCTTTTCCTCTTCCTCCTTCAAGGACTTCAACTTATGATGAACTCCATCCTTTGTCAAAGAATAGGTGTTGGAATGTCCATCATGTATTGCTTGTCGATCAAACTACCACGGTCTGCCTAACAACATATGACAAACATTCATAGGAATAATTTATCACATAATACCTCATCATGGTAATTCCCAATCTTAAACTTTACCAGACATTGTTCATTTACCTCCATCAATAATAACATTGCAAACTTTACCTTCACACTTACATCTGGTGTGAAAAAAATTATTCCTTTGAGTTGGCTCTTTCTCCTCATTCAACAAGGCTCTTTTGGTAACAAGAACCTCTCCTCTTTTTGCATCCTTAGAATGTGAAGACTCAACATCTTCATCTACATGTGCAACTCATGCATTACCCTTAGGTCTTCTATTTTTCCTTCCTTGATGTTGAGGACACTCATATTCCCTATGCCCTTCTTCTCCACATTGGAAACATGTTCCATGAAAGCCTCCTCTCCCTAGTCCTCACCCAAATCTTCCTCTTTCTCTTTGGTATCCATTATGAGGATGATAGGTGTTATCTCCTTTCTATTTATGGCTGCTACTAGATCCTTCACCCTTCTTTTGGTCTTCATTTTGACCTCCATATGACTGTCCACTAGTCCTTCCACCATGACCTCCATCTCTTTGCTTACTTTCAACCCTCCTATTCAACTTCTCTTCTACCTCCAAAGAAAACTAATATGCATCTTCAATGGTAGACATTCTTACTAGACTTAGCTCTTCTTGAATGCTTAGCTTCAACCCATTTATGTAATGGGAAACTTTCTCCTTGTTGGCCTTAGAATGATCTATTCTAATTAAGACTTAGTAGAATTCTTTTGTATACTCCTTAACAGATTTTCCTACTTGTTCAACCCTTGCATCTTCTTCAACAAATCCAACTCATAGTCCCCAAGAATGAACTATCTTTTCAAATTATCCATCATCTGATCCCATCTTGTTATTTTCTCTTTTCCTCTTCTATTTCTTTCCAATTGGACTTCTTTCCACCATATGCTAGCATGGCCTTTCAATTTGGCCTTTGAAAATTTGACCCTATCTAGGTCTTTTATTTCCTCATACTCAAAATACTCTTCCATGTCATTGATCCAATCAATCAGCTCCTCTAGATTTAGGTTTGTAGAAAAATTAGAAACTTCTATCTTTGGCCTCTTTCCAATCTTGGAAATGGCCCTAATTAGTCTAACTTCTCCAGGATCCATTACATCTTATGCTTCCTCTTCAAATGGATCCTCATCTTCAACCTCATCCTCAATTTCATCTCTTCTGACATCGGCTCCCCTACGTAGCTCCTCTTGAAGTGCTTGAACTTGTCTCTGGAGGGCTCTAAAACCCTCTTCCGTTATCCCAACATTTCTCCCACCATAGTTTCTTCATGAAGGAATCTTTTCTCACAAACCCACAACCACAAGTCTTGGTGCAATCTACCTCACATTCAACAATTAGTTTACACACTGAGGAAAACCCACTCTGATACCACTTGATGAAGGGTACTCCCCTTACAATTTAAAACTCACAAAAGCAACATATAATGACACAAAAAAATGCAAGAAGGAAAGCAAGTATTTTCTATTATCACTGATGAAAATGAAATTACAACATTATATTTGCCATCATATGGGCTTTCTGATTACATAAATCTACAAGTCTTCAAATCAGAGCCACCATCTACTTTGCTCTCACCTCCCTCTGTAGTCCCCCCTTTACATCCTTTTATTTGGAAGGTGTAACTGCCCTAGAATCTTCTGGAAAGTGTAACAACCCTAGAATCTTTTGGAAAGTGTAACTTCCTCAGGAAGATATTTTGAAATTTTATTAATTTTGGTATTACAACTTCACAAGGTCATAACTTTTGATCCTACCATTGTATTTTCTATTACAATACCTTTTCAGAAAGGTATCAAAGCTAGAGAGTAGGGTGTAAAGGCTAGCTACTTTCATTTTCCACCAATATTTCAGGCCCATCCGAAGCCTCTAAGTGCCTCAAAATTGACGCCGAAGATTTTACTAGGAATTTCGAAAATTAAAATTTGAATCTCTCAAATAACAAATGGTATTGAAGTGATTTCTTCACTATTGGCTTCAATTTACCATTTTGGAGGTTTGTGTAAGATTTCATGTCCAACTATACATAAATGTAAACTTACAAAAATAGTAACCCTACCAAATTTAGCCCCTATTGAAAAGAAACAACATTTTTTTTGGGTGATGCAAGATTGCTCTTACACCCTAGATGCTCTTGCATCAATTAGGGTATTTAGCCTTGCACTATTTACTTGTGATTATGGTTGGGAAAATTGTGAGCAAGATGGTTCATGCCATGCTCGGGAAATGCGATTCTTATGGCATTGTTTTAGTGTGCAAGATAGATTTGCCCATTTTGATGTGATGGGTCTCTAGTGGCTAGTAAGGGGAGTTGCTCTCAATGGGGGTCGGGACCCAAAGTGGTGCCCAAGGTAACTCAATGAAGGTTTCTTTAATCCAGTGATAACTTAAAATAAATTAGGGGGTTGGGTAGTTAACAATAATCAAGACAATGCTACGCCTCACTCATGGCGCAAGTGCTCATTTAGGCTTGAGATGTGTGGGAAGGCTTGGAAGGGAAAAGATCAACTGTCATGTCCTCTTGAAATGAATGTTGATCCTGCATGAGTTAGAATGAGGGTCAGGGATTAGTTGAAGTTTCCAGGGTAACCTAGGATGGGGGGTCGGGACCTAAGAAGATCCACATTGGGTAACCCATATTTAGCTATGTGATGACACTCTCCCCTATAGTAACCTAGTATGCATTATTGCTTTCCCCTTATTTTTCTTGTACCTCTGGAAGTGGTTGTTCTTTATGCTTTGTCATGTTGCACCTTGTATGTTGGAGTTATGTTAGCCCTTTTCTGCTTGATTGTTTGTGTAGTGGGACCTTATTGTTATCTCCTAACATTGGGGGTGGACCTTAGGGTTCCACATGGTTGGTTGGAATGTGTTATGCACTCCATTGGCTTCCCAGTTATTGTTCATGAGAATGGATATTGTACTTTATGCAAAGATTCTAGATCTAGTAGCAAACTAGAGATAGTGTTGATGTTATGTAATGTAATAATTTTAGTTATATCTTATTATGTATCTGATGTATCCTTCCAATTGTATGCTAGCAAGTATTGATGTAATTATGTAATTATGAAACAATGTACCTTTATGTAATAAATGTGATGTATGTGCTCCTTGGGTTTACCATTTAATCATTGATGGTTATTTATTTAATATGATGTATGGACATATGATGTTCATTGAATTAATGCAATGGATTTATAATTAATTTTTGTGGGTTGGTTAATCTTGGATGTTGGATTAGATCATGTTAGGAATGTATGCATGTAATGCAGTCATGATACCCTAAAGGACATAGTTAGAGCATATGTATGTGTAAGTTCATATTGTATGTTAGTTGACAGTATGTTTTATCTGTTGAGTCACTTAAAAAAAGAATTGTGTCATAATTGTTTTTTAGATCTATTGTCCTTTGGGGTTTTGTGGTGAGGCATTATAGTTCATCATTATTTTCCATTATAGTTAACTCTATTTTCTGACACCCCATATTTGATAAATAATCTGCAAGCTTGTTCCCCTCACGATATGTGTGTGATATTTGGAATAGTTCAAACTCATCCATTAGTTGAACCACAACTTTTCAAAAATATACCTTAGATTTCAATTATGACATTTCCTTTCCTTACACATGTTTACAATTACTAGTGAATCTCCTTCAATGTGAATATTATTGATTTGAAGTTGTCTTGCTAACCGCAAACTGTAAAGAATGACCATTGAATCTTCCATATTGTTGGCTCCCAAAGGTATATGAATTGATCTAGATGCTTTCAATTTTCCCCAAGAGTCTCTATTGCAAACACCTACCACTGAAGAACCTAGATTCCCTCTAGACAAACCATCAAAATTAAATTTGAAAAATCCTATCGGTGGTGGGTTCCATTTGATTAGACTTCTATTAACCTTCAATTTAGAAGGAATCTTCATACTCCCTTTGAAAGGTAGATTAATACCTTTCCAACCCTTAAGAATACTTTTGTCCCATGAGGTAAACTGAGAGCTAACATTCTTTTGATCCTGTACACATGCATTGACTACTTCTACAACTAATTTTTCAATTGTTGCATGGACAGAGTGATATGATCTTGAAAATTTTCTAAAGATGTGCTTGTTTCGGTCCCACCAAACGGACCATATGACAGTAGCTAGAATTAGATGCCAAATACAAGCAAAAAAAGAAGACTTATATGGTACTGGCCATGAAGAAAAAAGATCCCATACTGATTTTGTCAATGAAGTATATAAACTCATCTTTTGCATGACAAATTCCCAACAAATTTGAGCGAATGAACATTGTAGAAATAGAAGATCAATATTTTCCAAGAACTTTCACACAAAACACAATTAAAAGGATTTTTTATACCTAATTTTACAAGACAATCACTTGTGAGTACTCTTTTCCTCAACACAAGCCATGCAAAACTCCTTTCCTTTGGCAACACCATTTTGTTCCAACAAATAAATATGTTCTTTGTGATTACAACTAGATGTCCTTGTTAAGGACTGCCTTATAAACCTTTTTGACTGAATAATCACCATCTTTTGAAGGAGCCCATTTAATATGATATACCTTTGTTGATAGGACAACTGTTCTTGCTGCTAGAACCTAATGGAAGTAGTTCTTGTGTTCATTAGATAACTGAGAATTTGAAAAATCTTTCCATATTACCCTTCCTGAAGATATCTCTACTACACACACATAATCAATTAACTTGGAACCCCATAAAGAAGATATAATTCGAATGACTACTTGGAGATCTTGACAATTTCTTAATGGTGGATGGCCATTCCAAGAGCCATCCCAAAAATTCACTTCTTCCCCATTATTGACCTCCCAATAAATATAATTTGTGACTACTTTTCTACATGATAACATAAAATTCCACATAGAAGATCCTATAGGTGGGTTAAAAACTGTGAGAATTCTTGAAGGGATTTAATTATCTAGGTACTTTTCCTACATGAGTGCACACCATTTAGAATCGGGTTTAGTATACATCCATGAAATAAATTTCCCCCCAAAAGCTATATTACATTTTGAGATATTATCCAAACCTACTCCACCTTTATATTTCTTTGATGACATAGAATCTAAAGAGATCAAAGGATTTTTTTTAATATGATTCATGTTTCCTTTCCATAAAAATCCCTTGATCACTTTCTCTATTTGATCAATTACTAATCTAGGTGCCTTAAGGATTGAGATAAAATAATTGGGAATTGTTGATAATACAAATTTTATTAAAATAATCCACCATGATAGAGACAACCAATGATATTTTCAAGCACACACTTTCAGTTTAATTCTTTCATTAAAATTATCTCGAAAGGATGGTTTGTTAGCACCCATAAAGAAAGGAATACCCAAATACTTACAAGGTAAGCTTGCCTCTTGAAAACCTAGAATTTGTATAATCTTTCTTTTTAAGGCTGGTTTAGAATTGAAGGAATACACTTTTGACTTTTGAGCATTTATCTTTTGTCCTAACAACTCAAAATATTTATCCAAAACACTTTTAATCTCTGTAGCTTCATCAATATTGACATTTCCATACAACAATATATCATCTTCAAAAAGATTGTGTGTAACTAACAAACTAGTTTGTGGAATGTGTATCCCTTGCCATAAGCCTTGACTGTGCTTCTCTCTTATTTTCCTGCTCAAAGCTTCTACCATAATTATAAAAAGAAAAGGGGAGAGAGGATCACCTTTCCTTACACCTTGTGTGGCTCTAAAGAACCCTAAATGACAACCATTAATTAATATAAAAAAAAATGCTCCTAATAAGCAAGATAAAATCCATTTGCACCACTTGTCTGAAAACCCAAACTTGCTCAAAACTTTGAGGAGAAAATTCCAATCAACCCTATCATATGCTTCCATCATGTCTAACTTTACAATAAGTAATGGAAGATGATTGGTTTTAATAGAATGAAGAAACTCATGTGCTACTAGAGCCCCATCTACTATTTCTCTACTTAGCACAAAACCACCTTGCTCTTGTGAGATGATTTTCGAAATTAACTATTGTAGCCTCTAATAAATTGCCTTGGTGAAAATTTTGTAAACTGTATTACATAGAGAAATAGGGCTAAATTCAGCAAAAGTTTTAGGTTCTTTCATCTTTGCAATAAAGAAATATTTGTAACATTAAAGTTCTTCAGTATCCTACTCGATTTCCTATATTCCTCCAAGGGTAAGAGTAGGTCAAAACCCACAACATCCCAACATTTTTAAAAAATCAAAGGAATAAAACCATCAAGGCCTAGGGCCTTATCTAGTGCAAGAGAAAAAACCACCTTTCTCAATTCTTCCAATGAAAAAGGATTCATTAGTTCAACATTGTCTGTATGAGAGATAAGAGTTGGTATTGCTGCCAACAACTCATGATCATCTTGCCTCCCTTGTGTAGAAGTAGAGTGAAGAGGAGCAAGCAATTGCTTAGAAAACTTTACACCTTCCTAAATTTCATTTGCACTTGTCAGTTGTCTACCTAATTCTATATCCTAAATTGAAAAGATGGTTTTTGCTACTCTTTTTTGTTGGGCTGATGCACAGAAGAATTTTGTGTTGCGGTCTCCTTCTCTCAACCATAATTCTCTTGACTTCTTATGCTAATAGATTTCCTCTCTTTTCCTTGGTTCTTCCCAAATTAATTGCATATTTTTTGTTTGACATATGTATTTGAGTCCATTCCATTCCAAATAATATGCTCGTGGACTTTTTATAGCTGCTTTGCTACTTCCTCTTTTTGTTCAAAAACATTTTTAAGAACTTGCACATTCCAAACTTTGACCTTCCCCTTGATAAATTGAAATTTATTAAATAAATGAAACATTTTAGTGCCCCTTTGATGCTATACACTCAACCACCATTGTTTGAGCAAGGGAAAGAAAAGTGGATGCCTAAACCACATTTTCTAAAATTTGAAGGTAGGCTTGTGTTGAGGGGACATATACTCGTTCTTTATCAATAATGAAATTGCATAATGGTCAGAGCATAAAAATGGAAATATTTGTGAGGATAAGAGGAAAGGCTCCAGAACCCAATTTGGAGAAATCAAGAACCTATCTAACCAAACAACTATTTGTGAAAAATTTCTTCTCTTATTCATCCATGTGAAGCTACCTTTCTTTGGAAACACATCGTTTAGAGAATTATTCACAATAAAATTCTTAAAATCTTCCATATTTTTTGAGGTGGAAAAATACCTCCATGCTTCTCCTTAAGAGATACTATAGCATTAAAATCCCCTGCCACTACCACTTTTTTAGTCCCCCAAACTTTGAATGATATTTTTTAAATTATCCCACAATCTTTTCTTATCCTGAGTTGTCATTGGTCCATAAACATTAAAGAGTCTAAAACATAAATCAAAAGACTCAAATTTCACTAATTTCCAATTGTTGTCTCCTCCCAAAGCTTCTATTATCACTGACTTTAGATTCCATAATACAATCAACCCTCCTGATGCTCCTTGTGTTGGGACATGAAAATATTTCCATTTGGCCCATTTCATTATAGTGCTTTCATAGGAGTTTGTTCATAATTTTGTTTCTTGCAAAACTACCACATCTACCTCACAAGAATCAATCTAGCATTTGATGTGGGCTCTCTTATCAGGGGTGTTAATGCCCTTGACATTCCATGATATTACCTTCATTGTAGACAAGGAGAGCAACATGATCTCCTTGTTATTTTATTAACTGAACACCTTCCATCTAGTGTAGCTTGCGTCTCTACCTCAATTTCCTCCCTTAATTTTTCTTCTTTTTATTTTCTTCCTCTTTTACTTGGAGATTTTTTAATAGGTCCAACTGATGAAAAAATGTTTTTACTAGAGATAAAATTTGAGAATAGTCAAATTCAAACTCCAGAACTGTATCTAATTCCATTTTATCTTCCATGCAACCCTCAGAAAGAAAATATTCCTTGGAAATTATTGGATAAAGATCATCTTTAAAAGGATTCAACCTTCCTCTCAACCTGGTTCATTATGGTTTCATCTGATAAATATTCTGAGCCTGAAAGCAAGTTTTGTGCAGTATCCAAAGGGATCTTTGATCCTCCAATTGAGGGGGATTTGATCCTCCAATTGAAGGGAGCTCCAACTAAGGGGAGATTTGATCCCCAACTAGGAACTTTGATCCTGCTAATAACAGAAGACCTTCTTCTGAGGGATGTGACTTGAATGGGAAACTTCTTTTCCAACGAGGCATGAAATTTGAATTGGAAAACATTGGAAATTACTAGTGCAACCAACTGATCAACTAAAAATGTTTCTTTAGAGAAAAACCCTCCCACTACCAAGCTATGTTGATATACTTTCTTGACCAAACATTATTTAGGAGGAAGGTGAGAATCTTTCAAGTTGACCATGCTTAATCTTTCCATTTCTGAATTAGCTTGATGTGGTGAAATTACACTTTCTATTCCTGAATTTGACATCTCTTCATTAACCATATTTCTTTGACACATACCCTTCTGTAATTTCTTATTTCTTTAGTGCACTTAATATCACAAGAAAAAGACACTGTCATGTTGAAGAAAGATACTGATATGATTTGCCAAGGTTTCTATTAATTTAAGCTCCCTATACTCTAGAGGTAAATATTTTAATTGAATCCATGCTGGTACAAATTTTGACATAAATTGATCTAATTTTATTTGAGGGAAACAACTATTTTTTTATTCACTCACATTTTAATATTTATTTAAAAATATAAATTTATCAAAATTCAAAAAAAATATATCCATGCACTAAAGTTTCAAGTTAAAAATACACACAAAAATTTTGAAAGAAAAAAAAAATACTATAAAAAGTGTTATGCCTCATGCAACTTCATTTTTCAGCATTTTATGAACAACTAAATTATAGTGTTAATTTATTAAAAAATAATATAGAGTAATTTTTTTATTCTTTTTAAAATAGAAACATAAAATATACTAAAAAATACATATTTTACTAGTTTACATCATTTCAAAATTCAAAACATATATGCCACTTTTTAGTGATTCAAGTTTAAAAGTAGGATCAATGTTGGTTGTTTCCTTTATGAAATGTGACACAACTTTGTGCTTTTTCCCTAAACTCAATATTAAGAGAACCAGAAAACCAAATGCAAATTTGAGAAGGGCAAAAATGTGTTTACCTATCACCAAGAGGTAGTTTCTGAAGGTTGACTAGGACTCATTCATCCATGGGTGAATGGTTCTTTGTTCAGGGTTTCGATTCAACTTTTGGGAGCCTCTAACATATATTTGTAGCTTACGATTTTTCCAAGTTTAGTGTAAAAAAGTTGAAAATTAGATGTGTAGGTTAGATTTCATGATTTAGCAACAACTGTTGTAACTTAGAAAACTTTTTCAACTTTGACAACTTTTCAATAATTTACTTGAAAAGATCCTCAATCCTTCTTCAACCTAAATATACAGTCACACACAGATAGAGATAATTTTTTTTTTGGGTGAATGGGGGTTTTTCCTGGTCAAACCCCATTTTGGTAATCAAACCTTGAAGTGAAATAATGAAATGAAAGAGGGAATGAAGAATGAACAATGTTATGTTACCACTCAAGAAACCCTTGAATGAAACCTTGATAATGGAGATCTTAGAAAGTTCTAAAGCTTACATGAAATGGCTGAATTGGATGTGGATCTTGACACTTGAATAATGCTTTGAGTGCTTGAACTTGAACTTCAAACCTACATCATAATTTTATCTCAAAAAAAATGTATGATACAAGAGGACTTTGACATGATGGATAGAACTTGATTTCTACAATAAATCTCTGATATATCTACTCTTGAATTCTCTTGATCATCAACTTTGGCTCTTTTGAAGTCACACATAAATTGCAGATTGTTTCTCTTGAAAATTCCTAGTGAAACATTATGAAATAACCTTCTATTTATAGGTATGTATCCTTAATTTATTGAAATTTAGATATCACACGCCAATATTGAATTATGGATTTGAAAATTTTAAAATACTGCCAAAAACATAATTTAAATTTAGGTCCAAATAACTAGGGAGGACCCATTTACCCATGGGATAATGGTTCCTAGGTCCCTATTCTTAGAAGATACATGGCTCAAGGTAAAGTGTTATGTTTAGGCATTAATTATTGTTGGGTTTCACCTTCGAAAAATGCAATTTATTAGGCTTGTAAATGAATAAAAGGGATTATTAATGCCTAATTAAGCTAATTTGATTAACATGGCCCAAATAAGTGTAAAAATGTAAATTATACATTTATAAAACCTAAATTAAGGCTCAATTAAGTCCATGTTAAAAAGGAGGGCGCAAACAAGTGAAAATGTAAAGTGATACATTTTTTGACACTACAGTAATTAATTCCAAAATATGTTTATCATCATCAAGTACCTAGAAACATGTGAAATTATCTAGGACAATAGGAACTAGTACCAAATCCATTAAAATATTCTTCAATCAAGATCCAATCATGGACTCTAAAGTATTATAAGAAAATTTCTAGTGAATATGTAATTTGGTTCTTTTTCATAGGAACTATTTGAATGCTTAAATTATTAAAGTATTCCATCAAATCCTAGACTCTATTCCAATATTTTTTTAGCCTCTATCATGGTAGGTATATTTGATATTTTATTATTATAGGTTGATAATTTTCTTCACAAAATAAATTATTTTCTTTTTTGGTTATGTGCAGGAACATGATGGACCAAAAAATGGCAATATGATGGGTATGTGTAGGGTATGTGGATGACAACTTTTGTTTTACCCAAAATTGATTAAATGAAAAGGGTTTTAAAGGAGATTCTCAGATTTCACCAATATAAATTATGCTTTTACTTTGAATTTAATAAATGATTATTATTCATTTTCTATTTGAATTACAACTAATGTCACGATTAATAGGTTGATTGAAAAACATCTATAGCTTTCAAACAATATCCATTTTTTTTAATCCAAAACATGCATCACATTCTATGCTTCACATATAGGATTAAAACAATGAATTTCATGAAGTTTTTGACCAGTTAAGGTGGTCAAACATACTGATTTTATTATTTTTAAAAGTTGTAATAAAAAATCATAATTAATTATTTATTGGGAATTTAAAAAAAAAAATGCATCACATTGGGACATGAGTCCTCTACTTATATCTAAAATATTTTTAAGAAAATATTATCATTTTATTATGGTTAGGGTGGTCGACAAACACCTACAGGTTTATTTTTTTTTTTTGAAATTTAAGTACTACTACATTGAAATTTCAAATTTTCAAAATAGATTTAAAATAAATAAACCTAGTAGTTTATAAACTACATTCAATTTTATATAGATTCTATTCTTACATATTTTTGAAATAATATAGATAACTTATTCAAATTTTTACATCAAGTTTCCTAACTTCGATTTTTAAATTTTCACCACTTAAGGGCCTTTTTCCATAATGATCCTGCACATACCATTTTTTGAAGTACCGATAGAAAACATTTGATCAATTCCTTATACTCAAACATGTTTTTTCTACAGATAAAGTATAATCTATGTGATCCCAACAATGTCTTTCCTTATGGGCTAGTTAACTAAACTCTAGATCCACAACCTTGTTTGCATTTAGAACCATTGAATCACAATCTCCACATTAATGTTTTATCAAGAGGCTTAAGATCCTTTTTCATATTCACCTTAGGAACATCCCCCTTCTGAGAGAAATTTTGCTTCTTCATTCCTCTATATTAATTTTTTTTATTTAGTCTTGGAAAAAGAATCTTCAACATATGACATAATTACAAGTTATCACTATCCACCTTGTACATCATTTATCTTAATAAAGTAATAGTTTTAGCATGAGTATCCAAATTAACAAAAAAATATGTCAATAGAATCTACATCTTGTATATTCATTTCAATAAAATATTTTTTGATAAATTTGAAATTAGACACAACATGGTTGATAGGTGATTCTAGTGTAGTTATTTCAATTCCATCAAGAAAGACAACTACATTTGAAACTTGGTATCAATCCTAATTTCTAACATATGGAATAAAGAATAACATTGCAAGAATCCCTAGAATCAACAAAAAAAAATTCAAATTCTTAAACCAAATTTTCTAACACTTAATAAGAAAGGAGGGACATTAGTATTTCCCTTAAAGAGTGTAACAAAGGTATTTGATATTTTTATTACATTATATTTGTTTCATTGGAGAGTATTTGTCTTTTCATTGTTACTACCTTCAAAGGAATGCATAAATGACTCTTTTCTAATTAGGATACTATACAACATATCTTGCATAGAGATATTAGATTTAGTCTTCTTCAACTCATATATTACACTATATATTTCTTCACATGTAGCAACATGCTTATTGAAACATGGTTTTACCTATTGGAACGAACCTCTAGAAAGACACTTGGGTGCTAAATTAATATTTTCAACATGAGTATTAGGAGGAGTAGGGCTAGCCTTAAGAGGCATCCCATCTATGAATGGTTCTTTCTTACTCCTTAAATTTTAGTAATTATTTGCTTCTTAGAAGGCATGCACATATTTAGATTTAGGATCATTTTCATTCTTTAAAGGGAAAGCATTTTTTTCATTTTTTGAATTATGTCCAAAGATTTATTTTACCAAGAAGAAATAAAAGTCCACCATCATATTATTAATATTCCATAGGTAATCTATTGATCTATCTATATTATCTTAGACACATTTTAGATCTTTGAACAATTATCTTAAAAATTATCTAAGGTTTCATGAAACCTATAACTATTTATCATAAGATTCACATCAAAATAATCAAGCATATTTACATTATTATTTTTATTTCTAGATGGTTAGTTGCACCCCAATTGTTTGGTTTTATACTTTATTTCTTAGTGGATCTTCATTGGTTGAAAATTCTATTCTAAATTTTTATCTTCTTCTGATAATTATCTTAAGTGTTGCAGCTCTAATTTTAATTTTTTTTAGGACCCTTTGAAGGGTTCACTCTTAATCATGTAAGTTCATTGGTGACATGAGACAATTCCTTTTTTTATAGATTCTAACTTAGAGGTTAATTAAACACTCTAGTTTGAGTTGTAGGAATATTATGAGTTTTGTTGTTCCAATAAAAAAGTCCAATTTGATTTGAAATTATCAATTTGCACTTCATGTCCTCCCTAAGGATATGATATCCTAGGAGGAGGATAGATATAATGTAAGGTTTGTTGATATATAACTTAGTTTTTTATTGAATGGGAAACACTTGGAATTGGATTCATCAATGGTGTGTGATTAGTCAAATCATTATTGATATGAAGCATTTGATTAACTCATACCAAGGAAACTTGAGAAGGAAAAGATATGAAAGCTCCTCCCATGAGAGGATCCATCTATTTTGACCTCCATGTAGAATTTTGATAGTGTATATAATTTATTATTGGTAATCTCCTAGAAATTAAACTAGTTAGGGGATCTAAAGATCTGATGTTGGTTTTTATAGTAGTTGATTCTCCCATGTGATAAGTATTGACCATCCTCTTGTATATTCTACAAAACATGCTATTATATACTTAAAGGTTCATAAGATTATCTCTTACATTGAAGATCATTACACTATGTTGTCATTAGTGTTATCATTGATGTCAATATATGTCAACATGTAGTGTGGCGTTGATGATGAGAAGGTGTTTGTGGTGATAAAAAAGTGTTGCAAATGCAACATGTTCAATTGGTTTCCAAGTTCTTTTTAGAAAATTTGAATAGAGAGTGTACAAGGTGATAGGGTTTTTTTCTATATTGTGATCCACATTTCTACATGGTTGAAGATGTGCTTGTGTGGTTTGGATGAGATGGTCAAAGGAATTTAGAGGTGTGATATCTAGAGTTTCAGGTTCTGGATCATGTGATAGTGGAAGATGTGTCTAACAGTGTGTTTCCTATGAAGAAGGTTATGGGTTAGTGCAGGATCATGGGATTCAAAACTAGGCCCTTAAGTGGCAATGAAAATTCAAAACAACAGAGTTAGGAAACTTGACATAAAATTTTGAATAAGTTATTAACATAATTTGAAAAATATGTAAGAACTAAATTTGTAGAAAATTGAATGTAGTTTCTAGGATACTATTCCTTTTTCAGAAAAAAGTAAATCTATTTGGTGAAAATTTGAAATTTCAATGCAATAGTACTAAATTTTCAAGAAAAAATAAAAAAGTAGGTGTATGTCCGACCAACCTAAGTACAAGAAAAAGATTAATATATTTTTAAAAACATTTAATAGAAGTAGAGGACACATGTACAAATGTTATGTATCTTTTTTGTAATTTTTTGCAAGTAAATAATTAGTTATGAATTTTTTATATAATTTTTTTAAATATTAAAAAGTGTTTTTCTGGCCGCCATAACTTGTTCAAAAATTTATGATTTTTTTTATCATATGGTATGGGAATCATAGAATGTGATGCATATTTCAAATTCAAACAATATGAAATCATTCAAGAATTATAGATGTTTTTCAATCAATATATCAATTATGACTTTAGTCATAATGTATGGAGAAATTTAATAATAATTATCTATTTAATTCCAAATAAGGCATATCTTATATTTTTGGAAAGCTAGAAATTTTCTAAATAAACCTTTTTTATTTCATCAAATTTAGATAAAAAATTTCATCAGCCAGTTTTGTGTCATATTGCCACTTTTTGGACCCTCATGATCTTGCACTCACCCTTATCTAGGAGAAATTAAATTTATCTCCATTTCTCCCAGTTGATGTTCCTTGTAAGGAATATTTAGGAACATTCTTATATTTCTTTCACCTACCTTCCCCCAAAAAAAATTGTGTTCATTTGTTCTGCAAGGTTGGTTAATGAGTTGTATGTCTTTGATAGTTTGACTCATTGCAAAGGATGATAGTTCTTTTAACTTTGCAGGTGGTTGAAACAAACTTGTTCAATATTTTTATGATGTTGTAATATTCTCGAATGTTATGTGATGTTGTTGCATGGCTTGCATGATGTTTTTAGACCTAGTGAAGAGTGAATTGATTGCTTGATAGTGTTAGTGCAAGTTTGGCCAATCTGACATGCTAGTGTTGATTGCATAGATGGTCTCCTGCATGTTGTTGCTAGTGAATTTTTGGAAGCATGGCATAGCATGTTAGTGTAGATTTGGGTCTTGGTTAACCCTAGGTTTGGTTTTCCTTCACTTCTTTCCATAAAAAAAGTGTTTTGGTGCTAACTTATTTTGTGGTTGCATGTTTGAGTTGCATACATTTCATTGGAGTAGACTTGGAGAAGGTTTTTGTAGTTGCGATGGATATATATGCAAGGTAAATTATTAGATAAGTGTGTGGTGTATTGTGTGGTGAGAAATGATAAATAATATGTAATGAATTGTTGTGATCTAAATGCAAGCTTAATCGCCTATGACTACTAGAAGTAGTGAATAGAAGATATCTACATTTTTCAGTGTACCTAAAGTTGTTGCAGGTAGTGAGATGAAGGTTTTGGATGGTGTAGAGTCTTTGTAGTGGATCTTCTTATTTCTTTGAGGTAGTGAACCTCCTTGTAACATTGTTCTTCTATTCTTTTTATATTCTATATAATTAGTCCTTTAGGTAGTGAGCCCTTCCAACAGTGAGCCTTTTGTAATCGGTGTTGTTATTCATATATGTGAGTTAATATTCACTATTTTTTTTCCCTTATTAGGGTTCTCCACATAAATCTAGTTTTATATGGTGTATGGTTGTGAATTTTTTTACACTTCATTAGTTTACATTAATGTTGATGCATAATGAGGGTTTGAATGTTTTAATGTATAACTGATTCACCCACCCTCTCAGTTGTCATGTGTGTCTAACAATTGGTATCAGAGCTCTGGTTCCTTGGAAGAATATTAAACACTTGAGGTAGATCTAGATGGCACATAGGAATGATGAAAAAGTTCCTATGTTCGATAGATCAAAGTATGCTTTTTGGAAAGCCAAGATGGAAGCCTTTCTTGTCTCATTAGGGTTTGTTATTTGGAAGTTAGTTGAAATGGATACAATATCCTACTACTCCTCTGAAAAGAGATGATGAGATCAAGGATTATGAGAATAATAGAAAAGAAAGGAATGCTATCTTGAGTGGGATTTGTGATTTAGAAGTTGTGAAGGTGATAAGACTTAAAAAAACTAAAGATATCTAGAAAATGTTATAGAGTGTTTATGAAGGAGATGATAAGGTCAAGAAATCAAAGATGTAAAATTTCAAAGCCAAATTTGAAACACTATAGATGTCATAAGATGAAGATATTGTTGGCTACTTGATTATAGTGGATGAAATTGTCAATGTCATCAATGGTATTGGTGGAAAACTAGAGGAAATTGAAGTTAAGAAAAAGGTATTGAGAACTCTTCCTAAATGTTATAGTGCTAAAGTTTCTGCTATTGAGGAAGTTCAAATTTTGGATCAATATACTAGATATCAAATTTTTGGTGCTTTAACTACTTTTGAATTAAGAGAGTTTGACAAAGATGCTCCAAAGAAAGAAACTACCTTTAAATTCAACAAGAAAGAATATGAATCTATTTTAGATGATCTTGGTGAGGTAGAAGTGAATATTATAGGTAGATTGAAAAAGGGCACTAGAAAATATACAGGTAAGTTACCCTTTAAGTGTTTCAATTGTTGAAAGATAGGTCATTATGCTTCAAAATGTCCAATCAAAGTTTCAAATAACAAATAGAAACATCATAATGATAAATATTTCAAGAAGTATTATTATGTTAAAGAAGATAGTGGTTTATCTGAAGATGAGGAATCAAACTATCTCAATGATGGAAGTGATGAATTATTTTTCATGGTTTTAAATGTTGGAACTAGATCTATGGATCCTATAAGATATGTGAAGGAAATTTCTCTAGAAAAAGGTCACAATATTGAAGGAACTATGTTGAGTACTTTTCATGCAAGAGAGGAGAGAAACTACGGGATAGTTGATAGTGGATGCTCAAATCATATGAGAGG